>JAAXNX010000003.1:0-147563 GCA_036491905.1 Folsomia manolachei | reverse complement strand
CCATTTGCTTTCACTTTCACTTTTTACTGCACTTACTATCATGGAGGAGTCGGAATATTGTATCTTTAACATCTCCATGGCTCGTATCATGGCTTGCATAGCCATAAAGATGTTTTGATAGACCAATTTGATAAAAGTACGCTTATCTTCATCCGAATATCCCGACCCATGGATGATTCTCATTTGTTTTATAAACGTGGATTTACCCGATTCCCCCGTACCTGGAAAACAATGGTTATAAAAGAACAATGTAACCACCTTCACTACTATCCATTATTAGTCACATAATTGTCTCTGAGTCATCAAATGTTAACAAGAGAAATAAATGTGACAGCTAATAAATGAAATCAAAATGATTGAGAAAAATGACAGACAAGCAAATCCCATATTTTAGTCAATCCTTATATTAACCTACCCAGCAACAATAGTTTAAGTTCCCTTCGAGCATCCCGTTTGTCTCTTCTGAGTTGTCTTTCAATTTCCTGATTGATTCTTTTTTGCTCCTTGGCTTCTTCTGATAGACAACACGCCATCATCGCGGATGCTGAAGACGACGACGACCACGACGACGGTGGCGGCGGCGGCGATGGAACCAAACCACACCCACAAACGGTCACAGATCAGTCTCCACCCACACCAGCATTCAGTCTGACAGATAACCGGACACTCCGACACGGGCCATCAAGAAAAGAAACTAACTGGAGGGTGACTTAAGTCCGCATACCGGTCTCTCTTTTTTGGTTAGACTGAATTTTACTAGTGAAGGAGTTTGACTGTATCTTATGTATGACTCTGAGTCTCTAGCCAGCCAACCCAATGGAATACAGTCAACTTATGCCTTCTTCCCAGGTTCTTCCTACGGTATTAAACCCATCACCTAAAAAGAACGTAGGCAGGCCGCCGAGAGAGACCAACCAGATTTAACACATACAAGCGTTATAAAGAGAGGACGAGAGATCATGTCTCCCAGCTAGCTTGGAGATAGACAACTCATGCTCTGCCCCACAATGAATTGGTTGGATTCCTTTAACACGGGCAGTACCATGGCACTGTGTATATGGATGAATACATATTATTCAACAACCTACAAAAACCTCGTACTAAAGGAAACCTTCTCGTATATAACCCGTTCCTGACGAGAACAAGAACACGGGTTGGATTCCTTTCCTCGTTGACTACATTGCATGCTACTCTTTTTGCTCTTCTTCTTTTTCTGGGGGCTGGGATATGGTGTGGGAATATGGGCGGTAGGTTAGTTTAGGTTGGTAGGTAAGGGGGGATGAGCAATGGATGGAATGGCAAACTAAACTCCCTTTCTCCTAATATTTCTCCTCCATGTATCCCATGGAAGGAGAAAGCGGGGTAACGAGGCCTATCCACCACCACCAACTTTCTCCCCTCCACTTTCTCCTCCTTCACTCAATCCTTCCCTCACTTCAAGCTCACGTGTTGACCACACCACCAAACTCATTCATGATATCTGATTCTCTTATGATTGTATCATTCACTGTATCACTTGGTTAGCTAACCACTAACTAACTGACTAAATTGCAAGAGTGGCAGTAATTAATAATATTAGTAACCACTTGAGAGACAAGTGTCCAAGGATAAAAGAAGGTATTGCAAATTCCACCCTTTTACGAAATGAAAATATTTCCCTGAGGCCATGCACGGCATACTTTAAGTTATGGTTTTTATGCAAAATCAAACCAAGTAAGAAGTCAAACTTCAAAGGGTATTCAATTAAATTAAATCATTTAAAAATGGGAAAGTAGCTCAGATTTTTTGTCTACTTAAATAAAGGGAAAGCCAAACTTTCACCGGAGATTTTTAACTTTGGTCCAGGATATGAGTGAAGAGAAAGCGATTAGCGTTTCATTTCACATCAATGCATTGCAAATTCAGAAAGAGGAATGGAGTTATTAGCAGGGCGAAATATAGCTTTTACATAACGTGATCAGAATAGGGGGATGAGTTAAAGAAAACAAAAATCCAAGTGGGTGTTTGAAGTACAGGCAACCAAACTGTCGTGGGCAGATTCCGAAGGTGAAATATTTAATTGAAGTGTTTGGAGATTCCCAAATTGGGATGATCAGCTTATCGCGAAATCCTATGAAAAGTTTTGTGAAGTGCTCTTATAAATTGGTAAATTAATGCATGTGGATTGGTTTCAGGGAGAAAGTACAATAAATTGTATATGGACCCTATACAAAATAGGAGGCTAATTTTCACTTTGTTCACCCAAGCACAAATCCGGTGCTTGACATCTCTTTGCCAAAAATTGTTTTTGTACTTTAAAACTTTTGTTTTTTTCATAGGATTCTTTGCTGAAAATTGACGAGTTTAATTTTATCTGCCAATTACACAAAGCCAAGAAGGAAAGGTGATGCCGAACTTTGCAAATGCTTTGGAATTAAACGAGGATGTCGCATCTTCCCAACAATTCAATGTTCCACTCGCAGCATTACGCCCATCGTCACAAAATGTTTTGTCAAAAATGTTGAATCCAGTTAAAATTATCCCAACGGAAAATGGCTTACCAAGGTATGAGCAGTGCTTACCATTGGCTAATTAACTGAATGCATTAAAAACATATTACACACGCAGAGACTGGAGAGGTTTGGCAGAACTGGCTGGAATTTCTTCGGAAACTATTTCCTTCATACAAACCAAACATGATCCCACTACAGAACTGATACAATTGTGGTGCAAATCTTCGGATTCACGGTGCAAATTCTTCAGCGATTTGAATGCGTTCTTAGGCGTCGTTGATCGGTTTGATGTAGTTGAGGATATTCAGCCTTTCTTAGGTGGGTGGTTTTAAAACGAGAATTAACTTAGTGTCAGGATTACATTATTTGAGCATTTAAATTATTTCAGACAGTGATGCACAAGCATACAAAGAAGCATTACGGAATGGCAGCAGGACCTTGACGGCGGCTCCTTTAGACCCATCCGTGGAGAAGAATATTCTAACAATAGGTACCGAGATTTAACTCTGTTTAGCAAATGATGGGTAATAAGATTCTAAATTTTGTCCCGACATCTTTAACAGAGGACAGCGAGAGGATCCATAAAAACCTTCCATTGACAAGATACGACGCATTTATCTTGTATGCGGACGAAGACTCTCAATTTGCAGACCAAGTGATCGAAAAATTAGAACAAGAATATAAACTAAAGGTGCGCGTAGCACGATTTTAGAAAATTTACGTTTTTTTGTTTGATTTGTGATTTTTTTTATATTTTATTTTACATATTAGTTGTGCGTTAAAGACAGAGATTTGCTTCCTGGCATTATGTTCGAGCATGAAGTGATAGGAAGGCTTATTGAGGAGCGTTGTAACCGATTTCTTGTAATATTCTCACCAAATTTTCTCAAAAGTCCTGCCAACCAATTTTTAGTATCTTATGCTCAAGCTTCTGCTTTAGGTTTGTGATAATGTTTTTTTTTGTTACAAATACCTCGACTTTGTTTTCTGGATTTCAAAATATGTAACAAATATTTACCAAATTGTTATCTTATTGCAGAATCACGCATACGGAAGATAGTACCCTGCATGTATGAACAATGCGAGTTGCCACCAAGTGTTCGCTATGCTTTCTCCATAAAATACAATCGTTCTGGAAAACTATTCAATTTTTGGGATAGACTGAGTAACTCGGTGCGAAGCCCGGATCCCACATCTTCCAGAGCTCTTCTCCCGACATCGTTAGCATCGCCAAAATTTGATGGCAAAGACAGACTCTCAGGTATTAAAAAAAACCCGTTTCAAGGCCTTCTTTTTAAAGATCTAAGTATTTCCACTAATGAGAAACCCTCTCGTACAGATGAAGCTTTAAAGTGGTGGGACGCCGACAAGAAAGCATCGCCCACACCTAGCAACACGGATTATCCGCCTCCTCCTTCCTACAGTCAAACGATGGGGGCGGAGAAACAATCATCCAATCACAGTATTACAGGGAATAAACCGGATATATCTGACACTTTCTCCATAAACTCCAGTGCTCAACTCATATCTCAAGATGCGAAGAAAAAGTGGTTCAAGCGTTTAAAAAACTCAATCAAGAAAAAAGACAAAGACAAAAACCTGAGACAGGCAGTACCTGAGTAGATAAGAAGAGCTGTGATATTTTGTGCTTCCTAATTTTTTAAATGTTTAGCATTTTATAAGGCCGTCAAAGAAAGTTTTATATATTTAACACGCTGAATAAATGCATACCGTACGAAATTAGTAAAAAATTACAGGCATATTTTTTAAAACTGCGGATTTTATGGTCAAACGTTAAGACATGATGTTTGTAGAGATTACAAGTTCAATATCGCTTAGAACCACTCAACATTGCGTTGCTTACAATAGTACCTGACAATTCGCATAAATTTGGTAATTTTACTAGTATCCCAATTAATTACGTAACTATTACACTTGTAGGGTAATGCATAATGTTGAACTTGACCAGCAGTTCGTACTCTGGTCCTATGTTATTGTGTATATCAGTCATCATATATAAAAAAAACAAATCTTAAACTTTGAGCTCAATTATATTTTAGTTTGTTCTAATCTATTCTACTCTTCCCTGATTTAACTTAATCGGATTTTTGCGACTACTCAGACACGAGCTGACAGTTTTGGATGTCAAATATTTGGACACTTGCACCACTGTTTGCAATTAAAAAGAATTAATACTAATATGCTGCTACAAAACAAAAGAATGGCAGTAACTAGTAACTTACCCGTGCTTAATAATTTAAATGTTGGAAGAACAGGCATATATTTCAACAATAATTAATTTAACTAGTCAAAACAAAAGACTATTTCTTGTTTTCATGAGAAATGAAATTCGTTTCAGAATAACTCAGAGCATCAATTTCTTAATAAAGAACCAAAGATCGCATAGTTCTACGAAGGCCATGAGCAGTTGAGTAATTTCTTTATAAAAGACTGGTTAAACTGACTAGAAATAATGTTTGACAACTAAATGCATTAACGAAGCGTGGACTAAACCTGACATTTGTGCTTCTGTCCTATCAACAGTTAAGCCAGGTTGTCCTTGAGATGATTCTTGTTGGTTGATCATGATTACTGTTGCTTTCAAGAAAGACAAACATGATGGTTCATTCACAATAAAAAATAATTTAGGAAATCATGGCACCCCTACTATGTATTTTAATTATTCTCGACGGTTGTGGACTACTGAAATTTGATTGTTTCGCAAATGAAATTTGTTTCGGGCTTTAAATTAACGTGACTACAACCATGGCCCACATCTGTCACATTCTTAACAGAGTTTAAAAGTTCCAACCTTCTTGGCCAAGCACAATATGGTTGAATTTATGATTTTGAGTTCGTAATTTAGCTAAACGAGGCATATTTGGTTAAAGTTATTCAATCACAGACAAATATTCAGCTACCTTCCAATTACACCGTTGCGATATATATGATACGGAATTACCTGTTAACAACTAAAAATCTAATGTCATTATTGCCACAACTTCAAAGAATAGATATTTCGCTACCATCTCACAATATCCCTATAATCTTCGTTAACAGAAAACCTCTTTATACTTTCATATCCGACAATAATGGCCGTCGAAAATACGCCGGACTGCGTCAGTCTGGCCGATAGTCCTTTGGTGAAAATGCGATATTTCTCTTCATGCCATAACATTATGAAGGTTTTCGGAAACGAGGGAAGACGCTGGACCTAGAAAGTAAGATGACAACAGATTAGGAAAGATTGTGGGAAATCCTCATGTGTATGGTCCCAAAAAATAAGATACCTGCAGTCTGGCACGACACACGTCCAAAGGATTTGTCAAAATAGTAGTAGTCCAGCCACCCAACATAGCAGAAATACATTGTACAGCTAAATGTGAGGAACCAGGCGGCACAATTTTAATCAACTCGTCTAGAATTAAATGTAAAACCAAAAATTAATAAATAATTCCTTCCAAATTTACAAATTTCTATTCCAAATTTTTATGCCAACCTTGATATAATTGATAGAAACCCCACCACAGGGCAGAGTTAGGGACGTAGGTAGTAAGGGATGCAAAATAGCCTCTATAAAAACCTCGAAAACCGTCACGAGTATAAATTTCTCGGGCTATTGCTTTTGTGATTTCGGTTTTGGTTCGACCTTCGTACTGTATCCCAAGTGGATTGTAAACCCCCCTGTAAAATTTTAAAACACAAATAGTAATCAGTGCATAAAAGAATAAGATTTTAAATTTTGTCTCATCCCAACAATCATCATGTGTTGAGAAATTACATCAAATGGTACTATGATTGTTTGTCCAACGACGGAAGCACATCCACCAGCAATCAGGGCACGGACGTGACTACAATTATTTATCATTGAAGCGTCAAATCTCACATGTACTAGAAGGAAAGATTTAAAAGCAATCACCTATCTTTGAAACCCCTCAGGTACAATGCGTGGCGAACGCCTTCGTATGTGGATACGTAGAAAACTCCGGATATAATTTGAAAAGCTGTACGGATTACATTCAAGCGTTTAGTACAATCAAGACTTTATTTCCATGATCTAGATCTCAATGAATATTGATAATTGAAAAGTCAAACCTGAGACCCAGAAACCTTTGTACAGGCCACGAACTCCTTCTCCTTGATAAATTTTTCGGAAGCAGTCAATCGTCCCATTATATACATTAGCTTTTTGTTGAATCTGCAAGAACAAAACAGGATAATGTCTATCTGATATTAACTTTTTAAAAGTATTACCCTCACCTGAATTTTTGTTTTGACCAAAGTAAGAGGATAAAGGACACACCTAATAAAAAACGAGCTGATCATGCTGAGAGGATAAAACTTTTTCATGTCCATCATATTCCACTCTATGACTTGTATTTGAGTTTCTGAAGAAGGGCTCAGTCTCGTGAGGACAGAATCTCCTTCCTTGCATCCCGGCGTAGTACAATGTTTCCAATTCAAGGGATTACTGAACCAAAGGGACGAACTTGGAGGTGTGCTGGATTGCGACGAAGAAACAGGATTTTTCAGAGTTGGAGGCGTCTGGAAACCTGTATTCGTTGTGAGGTTGATTGTTTTTGGCTGCGACTCAACATTTCTACCGGAAGAATTAGGAAAGCTTGGATCATCCAATCCTTCCATGGACGCCCGAATCCAGAGCCCTCCAACGTTGGTGCGGTGTGTAAGAGAAAAATATGGGGGACGAGCAAAAATATTTTTTGTTACTGATTCAGCCTTATCCTTGTCAAGAAGTTCCGTGATTGCTAGAGAATCATAAATACCCGTCATTAGGAGAAGTCACTCTAATACTAGAAAAATTGCTTTCATCCCAATTTACCCGTAATCATCCTCGCAGCTGGATGTGGGTGGGGTTATTTCTTTAGAGTACAACCAGCGGAGCCACCCCGAGTCATCCACCCACTTGAGTCAGTGACTTGATCGAAAATTGGTAAAAATTATTAAATTGCGACGCTCGTCTGTGACTACGGACAGCTTGACGCGATGGCTCCGCCGAAGAAATGGTGCTCTGGACTTGATCACAATCTAAAATTTGGTAAAAATTGTCTCTTATTTATTGCAACAATTTGCAAGTCATTAAAGAAACTCACGATAACATCACGGCCGATAGAGTAAAACAAATATTATGAAGTCCTCGTTGACACCAACAAGTGTCCAAATTAGGTAAAATTGATAGCTTCACAATTCATTATTAAACAATACTACAAATTCCTGATTGTACTCAAATTAATATTTTGTGTTCAGAGATTTTTTGCCAACATCCCGCGATATTGGGGAGGGAGACACGTACGTAGAACCTGAATTTATTCATGGTATGGAAAAGGCAAAAAAATAACTAAAAAAAGTTATGTTTCTAATTGAACGTGGTTTTTTGAGGCCAGAATTTATTAAAAAATATGTTTGGACTTTAAATCTTTCATAAACTAAAAATTTTGAAATGCGGAAAATGCTCGGTGGTTATTAATAATTCGCTAGAAAAGTTTTGCATGAATTAAGTTTTGCATGCAATGCTGTAAAAAACCATTGATTCCATTTAAAAACCGTTTATTTGAATAATAATATTATATCGATAAGACTAGCAGTTTATAAAAATGTAGGAGTAGATGATTATTAATAATTACTTAACAAAATATGTAACATCTAAATACCAGTAACTTGTACGGATACCTTTCCATGTCATGTCTACAGCGTTTATTTAGGACAATATTCTGAATTCGAGTAGTAAATGAATACGATACGATAGTGGGAAAAAAGGTCATACTATTTGATTCCTGTGTGACACACCACACCCCAATAAATGCATTCCTTCCCTTAAATTATTTCAAAACGGGTACCGCAATAAATTAAACATTTCCTATATTCAGCACCTTCCACAAATGCGCTTAAAAGTAAAATCTTACTACAGATACAAACCGGAGTTGGAACATAAAATAAATAATTATAGTAAATGACTTATTAGATACTATACACAAACGTGTTTTTTAAATCTTATATTGGTTTTAATAACCTGTATAAAAGACTCCTCTCAGTCTTACACTTTGTTAGGGCTAAACTTATAGATTAAACAGTTACAGACATTAATATGTTGGAGATTTAATGACAAAAGGTATATTTCCTATTCTACTAATTTTATACTCCCTCAATTAATATCGTCGTGAATATGAAAGACACAAGAAAAATAACACGGGGTAATTTCCAGATGAAAAGATAAACAAGAACAGAATAACCGGACAACATAATGTGATATATGTATTAAAATTGTCTAGACGGTTTCTAAATAATTTATTTCTTTGTCCGTCACAAGAAATCTTATCAGGAAATAGCGTTAACGAGACTATCACTAATATGTAGTTGAGGCACAGTTGTTAGGACAAATCACACGCTTCGAATGCGTGCAATGACATTGGCTTCAATGGATTCGGTCGAAATATTAAAAAAATGCAAGTCGAGTTTTAATTCACCTCCAGTACAAACACCATGAAATAAACTGGTGTCTGCAGACAGTTTCATCCTCTAATTATGTTTCCGATGCGCTTCTTAGTTGTACAATTGGGAGTACATTGTGGACGTGGGGTAATGATTACCCTTATTCGTGGATGTCCGCTGAAGAGAACCAGGCTGAGAAGTTTGGCTATGGTTCTTGTAGTATGAATGATGATTGTTGTGAAGAAGCGTATGGTACATGTAGTTGTTTGTGGGGCTATCACAGTTAGATGAGGATGATACGGGTACTGGAGGTGAATTTAATTGTCAGCTATAATAATAGAATACAATTAAAAATTAGAAGTTGATGGAATTCAATAAATGCTAGCTTTTATAGGGGCCACCTACCAAAGCGACGTCTCTTCCCCCTCGAGGGTACAGGCGCCTGTAAAGAATTAAAAATTAATAAATTTTGTCGCCATTACTTAAATTACACAAACTTTCGAATAGATAATAAATTACAGTTTTCAAGTCGGTGGGCTAGATGCATTTTCTTACAATACGGCTCCATTTCTAGTGCTTCCAGTATCTGGAAACATTTACAAAAGAAAGGAATTAGATAACCATTCATTTTACCATATTGACTCGGAGAACTTGTAAAATATGGTGCATCACTTACCTGATTGTTATATTGCGTAACGTAAATGTATAATTCTTTCAGAGCTGCGGCATTAAAAGATTTGTTATTTAAGAGATAAAACCCCCAAAAAAATAAAATTATTAACCTGCGGCATGGTCAAAATGTGCAATGTGTGCCATAGACAACTGCTGCATGGCAGAGTTCATCTCTTGGTCCGATATTTGTGGTAGGTTTTTAATGTCCGTGTAAAATTTGGAAACCAAATTTCTATAATGTGGAATATCTTTGGCTAATAAGAGTTTGTCTGGAAAAAAATCAACAATTCCCAGTTTTAGACGCCATACATGGCTATATTAAGGAATTTTTTGGGTTCAAAAGTGGACATTGACGCAGCCATCGAAGCCAAATTAAGGGAAAGGAATCCTCTCATGCACAAAACAAAGGCGGAACTCAGGTTTCTACAAATGCAGGAGAAAATCAACGACAAGAAAATCATTGAGAAGGCCACAAAAACACATAAGATGAGAGTAGAAGAATTTAACAAGCATCTGGATAATTTGACGGAACATTTCGATAGTGAGTTTTTACTCTTTTTCTAACACATTGTAACAAATCAACTCATAAAAATTAAATCCACCGAATAGTTCGATAATCATTGACAAGAATTTAGAAACGCTTTACATTAGACATCGTAAAGAATAACGCATTACTCTAATTAAAACTCCATCTACTTTACTTTTAACAACTTCTGTAACAATCCCTTACATTCTCTTTGGCCCTAACCACAACTTTACCCCGTACTGCTTCTGCATAAATGCATCAATCCGAGACCATGACCCGGCGTCAAAAAAGATACTCTCCGTAGTTCGATTGAGACACACAGGATGAGTCCGAGGAAAATAGTGGGGATGAGTTTCACTGTTGTAGGAGTTAGGGAGGTCGAACAAGTGACTGAGCAACACACAAATATGTAGCTCACTCTCGTATTTGAGCAGATCCTTTTTGGGACAGGAACCCAAAATAATGGTTTCGAAGGGCTTGGAGTTAGGATGAGTCTTGTATTCTCCAATTGGGTCACGATCGGTTAAGGATTGGTGCGCAAAATTATGGTCCACACACTTCCCTCCATAGTTGATATGATGATTGGAAAGCATATAGAGCCATCCTGTAGCTGCTGTTGGGGGTGGGCCAGTGAACTTTTCATTTCCCCATGGGTAGGGAATGTTGTTTCGGTCCTGATCTGACACTCGTGAGCAAATTGATAATTCTATCCCAAAAAAATCCAATTCCTCTTTCACTTCCCTTTGAGCAGTGACTGGGAGGAAAATCTTCGTATTCACATAGTGGACAGGAACACTCGTCGCTGGTTCAAGTAGCTTCTTCAGAATTACGACAAACTAGAGAAAATTAACAGTATTAATTAAAATTCTAATATTTACATAATGGTGAAATCATAGATCTGCATATTTATAATAGTTTTCATTACTTGTCGTGAGCTATACGCCTTCACGGCTTCCTCTTCCGTGGAAATGTACTGCAGTGGACGGAGTTGGATGGATTCCACGTTCAGACCTTTCTTTTCACGCAGGGTCTTGTAGGGACGCCAGATGGTTAATCGTCCTTTATTTAGTTTGAGCATTGCCATTTCCTTTTTATCCTGTTCCGAATTGTATGAAAAGATCGCCAAGTGATGGTATATGATTAGCTCATTCTTATTCAATCTGTCAGTACACTCATCCAACGCCCAAGATTTCAAAGGTCCCCGGTGGGTTAGGCACTTTGGGCTGGGACATGCCAGGGTATGTTCAAAAGAGTAACAATCTGTAGAGGTAGACAATAATTTAAAAGCCTTACAACATTTAGCTTTGTAATTCAAGGGAATTAAATTATAACTCACCATTTGCAGTACACATGAAAATTGATTTTGTAACAAATTCAATCCCAACATTTTCAAAAGTTTGCCCCTTGTAGGGATCAATCCTGGACTCTGCAATTCTCCATATGAATTTGCCCCTGCTTCCTTCAATTGGAATTCCTTGTGGCATAGATTCCTTAATTTTCTGTTGTGCAAAATTAATTTCCTGGTGGGTTAAAGGAGGCTCTGGTGGTGGTGGTTCATAGTCAACATCCGATGACTGAGTGTTGACCTCTGCTACGACGATCTGGGGAGGAGGGCGAGCCAGTTTCCAAAATGTTTTTTTGGCTGCTGTTTCTGAAAAACATAAAAAGTAGTGATGAGTATTTACTCATTCCTCAATCATATTACACGGTTGTGTTAATTTGTTTGTTTACCTTCTTCACCTTGATCACGTCCAGTTCTTTTTCCCATACGACACCAAGGCTGACTCCTGACCCTTTCCACAATTTCCACCCTGTCTCCAACCAGTGGCACAATTCGGGAAGTCATCCTCCAGGGAAAACTAACTCTTGGAGGAATTGTAGTTGGCCGTGGTGGCTGGGCATCATGTCTCCTCCTGACCCTTTTGGCGATGATTCTTTGGTGGTTGGATTGATCTTCTCCACTGCTCCCTTCTTGATCACTTTCATTCTCCTCCAAACTCCTCCTTCGAGCACTCATTTCCGTAGAAATAATATTAAAAAATAACTATTCTGAACAGGTGATTAAAAATGAGGTTGTCACATCAGGTGACTCCATCCAACTGGTAGCAAAGCCAGAAGTTGAGAGAGAGAGAGAGAGAGAAAAAAAAATAAGAGTTTACTGGACGGAGAATCTTTTCCAAGTCGCTGCTCTGACGTTGCACAAGAATCCATCATGGTTTGCATTATCACACTTAAGCTCGCCTCCACAGTTGCCGTTTTCTCAACGTCAAAAATAAAATCTGGATTCTTGATAAAGTTGATCCAAAATCTCAAGGGATAACTGTTTTATTAATTAAATGAATTAGTCCAAATTAAAAAAATTCGTACTTAAAAGATACTTTCAGAAGGATGCTGGTATTACCTGTTGGATTTCCAAGCATGCACGACTTCCGGGTCAACAATATTGTGGCGTCTTGCAGCCTCATCCAAGAGATCAAACAACCATTTTATCGCAGGAGGAATGGAATCATTAATTGTGAATATTGAGTCAAAGAAATCATCCACAAATTTCTGAATCGTTCCTTTCGTTGAGAGGAGACGAGTTAAAAAGATTTCAGGGATCGCTTTATGAGCTCGATCCCGTTCGTTGATTTTTTGGTCTTTCCCTGATACATGGTCATCTATTGGTTTCACAAGGTGATAGGTTGGACAGTCTCGGCTGCTACTGTGATTAGAATTTCCCAACGTCATGTTCATCCCCATGCCCATACTCACACCATTTCCAACCATGGGGGACATGCTGCTATTAAGATAAGCTCCAGAATCTACAGAAAGAAAGTATTGTTTAGTAACTTTTATATATCTGTAACTGGAGCAATACTATTAAATTCTCAATAGTATCACTGGTGACTTACATGTATGATAGTTGCATGGCTTTTTACATAAACTCATCGTATTCGAGTAAGAGTCATTTGGTCGAGCGACTAGGGACATGACAGCAGAGTCTTTAATGCCATAGTGAGCAAGCGTGTTCAACTTTCTCCAACCACTGGCAGCCCTTGTGGTCAAGTCTTCATCTTGAAGGGTTAAATGCCCACCACGACCGTGCCTCCATTCTAAATCATACACATATTTTAAATTATATTTCTTGATTAGTGGTGGCTTTATGAAAATACATACCCAAGTCGAGATCATGGACGGAGGGACGAAGGCTGAAATGCGTATTTTTGTACAAAGCGTCCAAAATCTTGGACTTGACTTGTGTGATTGTATCACAATCCAAAACTTTACATTGAATCTTCTCATCTAATTCTTCTTGGACTACTTGGAAGGTCTAAAAAAATAATGCATTTTATAGCGACAGAAAACCAATGGATCTAGCTAACAAAAAACTGTTCAATTAGTACATACCTGATATGATTGATAAGGGATTTTCTCGTAGTAAGGATCTTCTTGCACCAAATGAATAGTCTATATAACAAAATTTCAAATTCATTAACTAAACCAAAAAAAATCCCTCAATTACACATGTGCGTCAACTTACCACGACGGAAAAGTCAATGGGTTCCCTCAGAAGTCGTTCTTCAGAAAGAGAGTAGCGTGCATCATGCGTAAGGGAATCCACGGGTCCCTTCTCAATTTGGTACTTGATAGCTGGATTTAACAACATAATAAAACTGTTAGCATGATTTAGGCAATTTGGTGTTTTTGCTTTTTAGGCATTTACATAATTATTCAAATTTATATAAAACAATGGACTGACCTTTAAAGAGTAAAAATAAGGATGGTCCAACATGGTCCTTGAGGTAGTTGTACATGCAAAGTGCCATCCAGTTGGATAACATTTTCTCAACAACTGTTTCCGTCCTTCGAAGCATCAATTGAGGATGCTTAGAGCCAACGGATTTATTAATAAGTTTGTGTAGTAGACTTTGCAGAATATCCGTTGCATACTCCATTTTCCCCATTAAAATTATCATTAACAACGATGCAACATTCACTCTGAAAATAGTAAAAAATAATAATTTAGTATTGTATGTTACGTATTTATAGAAGCTTGAATTATTGACATAAATATTACGAAATAATTTATAATTACTTGTCACGAAGCTTGAACGATCTTTGACCTTCCAAAGTCTCGATGAAAGTCAAAAGAAAGTATTTGTTGTTGAGTAAAAGTTCAAATTGGCCCATGGCAGCATCATAATTTGTGGCGGATCCATTGATTCGCATCTGGAATTAACAGAGAGACATGAATTTAAAACGCTATCCGAAAAAGTACCATGAGAGTAGAAATAGGTATGAAGGTATCTCAGAGTAAATTCTGGTTGCTTTCTTTTACTCTACCTTTGGATCACGTAGGATAGGATGTTCCGTGACGCCAGGAAAAAAGACTTTCATGACATAGTTTTTATGATCCAACGTTGGAATTGCAGAAGCTCCAAGATCCGCAGTCAAGTCCCTCATGTCAGTTTGTAGTTCGGCGAATGCTGTGGACAAAAAGAAAGGTAAATTCTCCACACCAGAAGAAAATGAGGTTAACTATGAGCTTAAAATTCACCTTGCTTGCACTCTGAGCGAACATTGCTCTCCAGCGTATCCATTTGGATTTGGATTCTCTTGTACTCTCTTTCCGCCTGTGTTGACTTTCTCCGGTAAATAAACACTATGAATGCAAATAAGCTGAGAAGAATGATGGAAGAGATTGCTGCTACGAAGTATGCCTCCACGGGGAACATGTTCGTTTTCATCAGCTCGTATTGCAGATAACCCACTTGAAACCGGAGGAACTGTCCCACCTTGACTGTGACCATGGGTAGACCTCGCTCATCGTTCCCAGGAGGTTGGAATTCTGGGGGTGTGCATACCAACTGCATTTGAGCTAACGAGGTCACATTGCACTTCTGCGACCCAATTGATACGGTCACGTCAGTCTCGTCACAGGCTTCGTTCAAGTGCTCTCCCTAATGAAAGGAGACGCAAAGAATACAAATTAAATTTTGTCCATCTCACCACCTTTTTGACCGAGTAACAGACACTCAGAGAATGCTTGAACAGTCTCTCAAAACCAAAAATTAGGACAAGACCATGAAAAATAAAACACTTGAATAAACCAACGTTCCACGTACCTCAATTACAAGAGTGTCCCCTTTGTACAACTTCATATTATTGGGAAACGGGTATACAATGGGGTCTTCCACATAAACCAATTGACACTTGTCCACGGGAAGATTTTTCAAATTCAGCACCGATTCTACATTGTCCATAACAAATCCGACTCGTTTTGAAAATTCTGCCCCTCTATCCGCTCGTCTTCCTGCAACTGTTCCACGAGTATTTCTTCGAGATCCGGTAGTATAAGCACCGAACGTTGCCGCAAGTCCACTCAACCCTTGTTGTTCCCAATCCGAATTTATTGGTGGTGAGGGGCACTCCATTTGTGTTGGATTAATAACGGTGCAAGTCTGAAAATAGTTATTCAATGTAAATTAAAATTAAATTAAATTAAAGCCTCTCTAATTTCTTTACCAACTGAGCACTTACCGTTCTGTTTGACATGGTCGAAGAATGTTGATCGGTATAAACAACCATCTCAGGACTTTGAATAGCGTCCAAATGAGTTCCATGCACGGTGATCATGCGGCCTCCGGAGACAAAGCTTTTCAATGGCTTGATTTCAATAATTGTTGGATCCGGCATATATCTGAACAAGTTGTCGTCTTGAAGCCCTCGGATAGCATTGTCAACAATGACCTGAAGTCTGCCCACTGTCTCATTAGTAATTGCCTGAGATGTTGTACATGTAATTCGAGAACTGGAAGAATGCGTTGAGTTCACATGGCAGGGATAATCCTTGAGTTTTACATGCACACTGGAACCAATATTCAAGTGGGAACCCATAATTGTTAACTGAGTCCCACCACTTCTTGGCCCCTTGTTTGGAGAAACACCACTAATTCGGATATCCTGTTCATAATACGGAAAGAGTGCGTTTGAGCATTTTTTTATAACAAAATGAGCAATGACTGATAAGAGCATACGAATGAATTCAATATCAAACAAACCTTGTAACTAAAGTTAGACAGATGAATTTGTGTATCCCACCGAGTTTCCTACTTTAATTGGACTGTCCATTTCTCGATCGACTTGTCCAGTTCTGCAAACGATTCTCACGGATACCTGAATTATAAAAAAGTAAATATTACGAGCCAATCAATTTCATGTAAAACATGCCACATTCTTTAGCATATCGTCATTTATTACCTGATAGTCAACCAATTCACAAGGCACATGACCAATGTGGATTTTTCCTCTCACATCTTCCTGTTTCAGACCAAGATCGGATCCTTCGATTGTCAAAAGGGTTCCTCCTTCTATTGGACCACTCAATGGTTTTATCTGAAAATATAAAAAGAATTCCAAACGTTACACTCATTGTTTCGCAAAATCATACTAAATATACGCTACGTACAGATTCTGTACTCTATTTGGTATTTCGTCATTTTTTGCAAGTCCAATTTGAACCCACAACCAAAGTTATTTACTTGATACTCTTGTTATTGGGGTCATAATAATAAATTATGATGCAATTTAAAGTCCATCCGGCCAATAATTCACAACTCCTTTAATCGAATGTCATTTCAAACCATTAATAACGGAGACAGATAAGCCAGTGGACGTAGAGAAAGAAGGGTGAGTGGAGGTAGTAAGTGATGTGATACAGTTGAGTGAACTATGTTGTCCCCTTTCTCCCTACCACCACCGCCCCGTGTCATTTTCTCACCTGTCATGATTAATCACCGACAGCCAGGTCAAGTCAACCAACGGAAAGCAACGTGGGACGAGAAGAACGAACCCAAACAAATAATGCGATTCCTTAACAAGGCAACCAAACTTTCTCCGTGAATTTTCTCTTCCAATTTCCTCCACAAAAGACAGAGGAAATAAGAATTTGGTTTCCTATTTACTCATGTGATGGGACGTGGTGACGCAGTGGATGTCATGATAGTTTTCACGAGAGGTAAGACCAACACCAATCACAGATTTAACGTGTATTTCACTTCTATGCCCTAATTATTTCGTATATTTATGCAATAATTTTACCAATGGGCTGGCTTTAATGTAACAGGGTACCTGCTACCTGGTAGCAATCGACCATGGTGAAAAGCGTGCCAGCAACTTCTCGCCTTCTTTTCATTTCCGGCATGCACTTTAAGTTTTTAAGATTTTAGAAGTGAGAGCCGACACCACCCACCGAAGTAAAACCTTAATCATCTTTCCAGTCTTTGGTGAATCATCGCCCCCGCAACCACCATCCTTTGACGACTATGCCGTGGAATGGTAATCAAGATTTCATAAAATAAAAGAAACTTTTGACTAGAAAACTGTGGCAAGTTCGTTAGTTGTCTGGCAGGGAAAGGTAAGTTTCTTAGCAGAGTGGTTGGTGGTGTGGTGTGGTTGAGGAAGATGAGATTAAAATGAGAAGGATGAGTTCAAGGGGAGAGAGGGAAGCGTTGGAGATAAATGAACGGAAGCGGAAGAGGGTGTTACGTTATTATAATAAATTATACTTGCAATAACTCACTTTTCTTAGCATCAACTCTTCCCTGTATACAATGGCCAACAAGTAACTAACCAACCCACCTCTATCTCTCCAGTTCCCTTGTCTTATTTCATTATTATCATTACTAACTTGGTCCGAATCTAAATCTAAAGCAGATTTCAACTTGAACCGTCTGTGTCCAATCTATCATCACGAGCCAGGGAATGAATTAAGATGCAACGGAACGGAAACTGGGACAAAAACAGGAGTTCTCTTCACAATGCTTCCAAGATAAGTATGGTATCCACCCTTCTCCAGTATCCAACCCTCTTTCCGTACTGCCAAGGAACCACCCTCCTGCTCCCACTTTTCTTTTCTGGTTCATCTGAGCCCTTGTTTTGTTGGCCTACACGAGCCTGTTTATCTTTGAATTACGCCAGTCGCCCATGAAAGGTTTAATCGAAATAAAATCTGCTGGTTCATCCCATTCCGGAGAAAAAACACAAGTTTTGAAACACGCTGCTCTACCCCGGATTGGAGGACATGGACTGCTTTCTCACTTTTTAAATAGAAAAAATCACAAGGTTCCAAATAAATGGTATAAGATCAAGTGGAGAGAGAGGGAGTGTGGATAATGGTGTGTACAGATTAGAGCGTAAGCCTTTGTAGATGACTGAATCTCTGAGACGGGATAAAAATTCATCCCTTTGACATCCGTGATTGATGAATTAATGAATCTCTCTGCACAACCTGCGTTGTACGAGCTTTGTCTACAAGTATTTTAGAAATCTGACAAAAATCCTTTCTCCTTCTTCTTGTGTTTGTAATTCAAACGCTATCACAGTCTTTTGATCCAGTCGGGTGATTGCTACCAATAAATCCCGACGCAAACATCCTCATTAATGGAAACAACAAATAAACATCATGGTATAAACCAGGGAGAAACTAAACCAATGCTATCTTAGTATTTCATTGAATTATTAGTGAGTGTTGTATCAGTCATCTCTTGTCAGAACTTTATTTTAACAATTTCTTCCCATCTCTTTCATCATTACACTAACCGGATGGAAAGTTGTAAAATTAAAAGGAATCAAGATGTTGAAAATTCAGTATAATCACGAACGGATTCCCAAAATATGTTAGTTTAACTAAACCTCAGCTTTCTCCCAGTGCGAGGCCTTTGCTGACTTTCTAAAGTAATGAAAATCTCATTAAGCCTGCCTTGTAGGAATATGCATCTCTTGAAGACTCCACGCCGGATCTTTACATTACCTAAATTGTGCTTTCCCCTTCCATAGAATAATTTTCCAACTTTCCAACCATTCACTCATCACATCCACCACGATACAGTGTTGTGTCTTACACATTGTACAAGAACAAATGAAGACTTTTCAATTAAACGAAAATCAATATTTTGTTAACAGACCAGACCGTCAGTAAACCCAGTGGCGAAACAAGACAAAAAAAACAAAATATTTATATTGCTAAATTTTCATGTTGAGCAGAACACTCCAAAGTTAAAATAACCCTAGTGCGAATAATCAGCAATTAAACTTGGCCACAGGAAACAGCACCAGGAAAGATAAGAATTATTGGGGAACAAGAAAAAGGATACAATATAGAGGAGCTGACTGGAACAGAGAAAACAACAGTTATTAATGGATGCCATAAAATTCTGAAAACGCAAGTTCGATATAATTAAGAACTCATCGAGACAAAGGAGAACCCAGATAACAATAACCAACCAAATGCTTTTATCTGGTAGCCACGTAATTCGACTAATTTGTTATCATGGCTGGATGTTGGGATTAGTTTGTTTGGCAATGGGCTCATCAATTTACCAACTAGACTAGTTTTCCAAACTTTTCATAGAGTTTCAATGTATTAAATAGCTGACATGTACCAACGGTTAAATTGGATATGGTTAATTTTCTTTATGCTTAATCATACCTTATAATACGCAGTGGGAAGGATTTGAAGGACTCGTATTTGCAACACCTTCATTATGCAAATCATAACATAGAAAAGTGCTTATTCCCAAATGGATTTCAGCTAATGATTGGCAAATGTTCCAACAGATAACAACAATGAGAGGGGTGCATCATTAGTAATGTAATTAGCACGTAACGCAAATAAATGCACGGATTTTGTCAAGTATTTAAACTTATTAGATTCACGTGTTTGTAATTTAGCTCCCACAGAAAATGAATGACTAGGATTATTGCCTGGAGAAAGTTTCGCCAAAATACAGATACAAAAGTAATAACTTATGAATTCCGTCTGAAAACATCGTTTCTGTTGGAGGTGAGACAAAATGATCAATTCTCACAACTGGAAGTTTCGGATGCATGTCTCTGGATTTGTGTAACTCGAGTAATTGACAAAACAACGATTTAGAATTTGAAGCTCATTTAGATAATAAACAAGCTCATGTGAGAGAACTTGAAGTCCGTTGGGGTCAGAAGGGAACGCCAGCTTTAAAATGAATTAAGGACAAATTCCACCCGAAATTGAATTGCAACTAGCTAATTATAAAAGCTGATAAGGTAGGCTCTTGTTTTAACGAGTGTACTTTATTTCCTGGCATGTCACAGGTTTTTCAAACAGTTATAAGATACTTGACTCGATACAAATTCTGAAACCATACTCTGGACTCCAAAGTTTCCCTTCACAATGATTTGTGTCCCATTGTAGGTACAAGGAAATGAGATGAGTTGGTGGAAAGTGCCTGATACTACCGACTGTTAGCCTATAACCAATCAATAATCTAAATACGGACGATCTGTGTGTGCGTTCTGGTAAAGTAAAAGATGCTTAAGCTGAGCATTTATTACCCACCACACTGGAGAACGTAAACACTGTAAAACTTGGTGCTACTGGCCATTTGCAGGAGGAAGTTGGTTTATGTAGGGTGGAAATGGAAAAAGGGTTCGGCTGGCTGGGTGACTGATACAAATGTCAGTGGTTTAGTTTGCTGAGAGGAAAGGATTTCACTGTTTCATAGAAGCAAACCAACACCGCGTTGGAAATCCACACCTGAGCCCATCCCATTGTTCAGGAGAGAACCAATTTTTCAACGACAGGCTTCGCCACGCCACGCCGCCATCACCAACACCACCACGAAGAAGAAAGACGAAATTGCATCGGGAAATGACAAATAACCTTTTGTTTTGGATCCTAAACTAACGCCACTTACAACCACTACCACCAAATTTGCATTGGTTTACTGGAGCGGTGAGTGAGTAAATGTCGCTGTCGAGGGAGGAGTGTCGAGATTTTCAGATTTAGATGAATTGGCCAAATACTAAGTAGCAGATCTCATTGATGGCGGTGGGGAGAATTCTACTTTTTTTGGTGAAAGTTCAAATCCATTCCAAACCCACGTGCAGAATCATCTTTTTCTTTGTCGTGTGAATACCAGTTTAGGTATATACCATGCATCATTTCCACTACAATGAGTATTCTTAATGGGAAAGTGTATTACAACAAAAAATCCGAAGAAATTCAAACTTGACAATATCAACAGCTACTTTCACCACGGTGTAGACTGTCAGTGGACTAATTATTTCCGAAACAATTCCACAAATATAGATTGCATAGTAAAATGCATCTAGCGGTTTACAACCAGGTTTCATTTCCTTTTCATGGCAAGCACATGTGTAGCTGTGGCATGAAATCTTCCGAAACATTATAACAAGTAATTACAATCCAAGGTTGATTTATAAGGAATGAACATGAAAAGAATTTCTCATTAATGTCGGCATGCACTGCAACTGCTATCACTTATATTGCTCGTTTTGCTAACAAGAAATGAAGAGTTGCATTGATACAACTTGTGCAGTTCTGCATTAGTAAAGACGATATGTTTTTTATAGACTTGAATAACGATTAGTCCAACTACCCTGGAAATTCTTCCTCTATCTTAATTAGCTACTCATTGCCAATTTTCTATTCTGAGTCGAAATTACCGGCGTCAAAGATCAAATTGGTTTGCATGATGAGTTTGTGCGTTTGCATAGTACTATTTGGAGAAGCTTTTTCAAAATAAGCCGCAGATTTATTCACTATTCGTATCCCTGCAGTATGTGTGTTTCAGTAGCTAAAGTTTCAAGGGCCAGGAAAGAAGCGGAACACGACGTCGGAATCATAAATAGGAAATGGAAAATAGCGAGAAAGCAGGAATGCGAAACGCAGGAGTTCGATGGGCCAAAGCAATTTCCTTGATGTGGTGCTTCATCACACCTTCCTTCGAAATGATGTTTCCTTAAAAGCATTGAATCCTGGCATCACATAACCCAACGGGTCGGTCTTTGGCCCCGAAACCATCAGTACCACCAATAGCAATATCTGCAAACAACACCTACATATCTTCTTATCACTGGTGCACATGCATTCTCTCCTTCGTGGGGTGTGAGGAAGAGAATGAAATTGAAGCATGGACGAGTGGAGTAGAAGAACGGGAAAACCTGCATATTTCCTACATTTCTTCCGAGAATATTCCACGGTACTGATTTTCCACCCGTTACTTATGCAAACCAAATCTCTACCCCAGATCCAAAATAAGGAAACCCAGAAAGGTTCGGAAAGCAGGCAATCCTGCTTATTTTATGTATTAGAGCATAAATATCAATAAAAATAGCAAAATACAAAAAAAAACTGGGAAAGAGATCCAACTTGAACGGAGGAATGCATCCGAATATCTGTGTATAGAATGCACTACAGTTAAACCAACCCTACCTCGTTTATTATGACACAGGGGTGAAATCATATTTTGAGGTTACTGATTTGATAAGGTAATATCATTTTATTGATTTCCCACTCAAATTTTATATTATACTATCAAATCTTTATACAATGCGAGATGATTTCGATGAAATAAAATCCAAATCATTAGACCTTTGTCCAACACAAGTCTGCAGCATCGCAATATTTGACCACCCACAACAAAAGAATTGACTTAGGGAGGCAGACACACCAAACGACATGCTTGGTTCTTTTACACTTGATGGCAGTGTCTGTAGATATAGGGAAAGAAGAAGAGTGTAAATGGAGGGGAAAAGCTGTCAAGTTCAGCAATAAATAAAACTGAGTTGGTAATGAGACAAACTAACTAAACACCACCGACCAAACCTACCAACTAGCTCATCCCAACATTACCATCTAACAAACTTTGTTTTTCAGTCGGGTTGTAGGTAATACCGACTCGTATTCTGTCCAACCAATTCATTTCAACCCTCCACTTTTCCATCCACTTCAACAGTCGGAGTTCTGTAAATCTTCGAATCTGTTTGGTAAGGTTTTAACAAGGTGGCTGACTACTACCTAGTTAACTCACCTAATTAATATGTATACCCAGCTCATCCCCATAGTTAACTAGAAATGCTTCTCGTCTTATTAATTTTAACTGTGGATTGCACTAATAAACCTTGACAGCTCCGAACATAAACTTCTCGGTTCAATCGTCCAATAGTCTTCTTCTTCTTCGAGGGAGGTTGGACACCTCGCTGAGATACTTTAAGGTTTCTATATATTTCACCTACAGACACACCAGATTTGCTTCTCTCCTTCCTTACAGAAAAAGCTTATTCAACGAAATATTGATAAGAATATAATAAAGGGAAGCCAGGGAAAGAGAGGGATGAAGGAAAAATAAATAGGAAGCCGAGGAAGAATAAAGACAACAAATAAATGGAGTGTCATTATTTTCCTATTCAATTGTTCGCCACATCTCACCCACCCTCGACACTCAAGCTATACTTAATTCCACCCCCACAAACAAACCACCATTCTTCCAACATCCAACTAACTAACGAACCAAATGAGTTGAGTTTGGGGAACAATAAAAAAGGAAGAAATGAGACGACGACAAAGGCAGTGAAAAGAATTGNATTCTTCCAACATCCAACTAACTAACGAACCAAATGAGTTGAGTTTGGGGAACAATAAAAAAGGAAGAAATGAGACGACGACAAAGGCAGTGAAAAGAATTGCAGGGTAAGAAGTGATAATCTAAACTCGATCACATTCACAAAAATTCACATCACATAGCTAATAAAGGAGCGAGAAATAAGTAGAAATCACCGACGCGTGTGGTTTCGTCTAGGATGGTTGATGGACTCAATGCAACTGGTGACACTGATTGTTAGTGTTGATTCCAAGAGGAGTGGAATCAATCCGTGCGCAATTTCTCAAAAGTCAAAATCTCGTCGAATCAAATTAATTCCCACTCCTTGAGTGTTTCACTTCACATTATCCAAAAAGGAGACAAGAGAAACGCCAAGTAAACTAATCGTGTCGCTTGGATCAGAGTGACGTTCGGAAACATGAACACGTCATTAAAATTGAATGGCCACACATACAAACCAAATCATTGCCAACCGCAATTGCAGCCTGGTCATGAATATGCTATGTGATATGTGTGTGAACCCGACCAGATTCATTAATCTATTTGACCTTTTGCATTTCGTCCTTTTACAAAGGCCCAATTTTGCTTACGTTATCTTATAAAAATTTCGCTAATTTCAATTACTAAGATTTTGTTTATTTCAATTTGCAAGACTAGGATAGTTTTGTGCAGTTGTGCAACAGCAGTGTAGTTAAAATGCGCACACCGATTAGTTTTTAATATACAGTAGCCTAGTACATAGATCAACTTGATTATAAAGTTCCTTAATTGCAGAAAGTATGCGCTGAAAGCATATAACACCGTTTTAGTTTTATTTCAAAATCAAGTTCATGAAGGACGGAAAGGAGCTCAACGCTTTCTTTTTTCTCTGTATTTACTCCATTGTAACGTAGCGGACATTCATTCATTTAAGGCGGATGGGTTTTCTCAAGAGTCGCATCTAAATCACTGCATCCAATGTCAATACCAACCATTCTTCCCCGTCTATGAATGAATGGGATGCAATGCCAGCAAAGAGAAAAGTAACGCAGTCCAATGACTCATTCTATTCATCCCTAAACCGCTGGAGGACGACTAAACCAACCAACTACACCAAGAAGAGCATCGCAACCATGAAATCCTCCAACAGAATAACCTTCAGTATCTCGAATATCACCATTCCCTTTCTTTTTTGTCGTCAAACTAAAGCTTCTTTTCTCTTTCCAATCTTTTGAGGAGAGCAGGTTAATTCAACCATTCTTGCGGTCATGCACCTAATGCAAACTAAAAGAAAATCTCATCAAATGTCAGCTCAGCAGAAAACAAATTTGGCATAAATGCCCATCGCAACAATAGCTCGGCTAGACGCTCTGTTTTCGTCTTTCAAGCTGCAACATACAGAAGAGAAAGGCTTTTTATTACAGTACCATTCGGTAGTCGGCGAAGGAATAAAATGTAATGTACAATTCTGTATCATTGTCCAATTCATAAGTGGTTTGATTTCCACTTAGGAATTCGAAGGACACGAGTTCAGCATCGAGTAACCACTGCACAAGAGACATTTTTCAATATTTTCGTGAGATGAAGGAACGCAGGGCAGAGCCAATACAAGATATCCTGTCTTGTCCTCAACTTTTGGCTCAGAGTCCCAGAGTTTTGCATTTCTTCCTCTTATATTCCTGATGATGTGCAATTTTCTGAAGGAGTTGGCAAAAAGGAGGCCGTCATAATAAATCCTTCATATCAGTGGTCTAAATCTCAATTCAAATAATTTCAGTCCATCCTCCAGCCCAAGTTAAAGTGCAGAGTGCAGGGCATAACCATTCTTCGATCTCAAACTATCGACTGGAAAAAGCAAGAACAAAAAGTGTCACCGCAGAAAATGGACGTGCTAAATATGCATGAAACTGTTTTTAGCAACCAGTTTCACTTTGCGCATTATTTAAGATTATCCGACTTGAAGACGGATTTTTATGTAGAAATGCCCAACCAGATCTGCCAAAAATACAGTAGTTTTATGCACCTAAGCAGTATACAGCAATCTCTGTTGTCTCGAGTACGTAAAATAAGGAGTTGCAAAAATACAATCAAACTGACGATCAATTTTGATAAAGAAACTCTCAAGTGCAACCCCGGCCAAACTTTCAAACCAAAACAATTTTATAGCTTTGGAATCCCACTAGCTCGTCACAAACCAAGAGACAAAAAGACACCAAGGCTGCATTGGCAAGCTGAAATTGATGACTAATGGTAATGCTGGTCACGTCGTATTGCCTGAAAATACTCGTATGCTAAACCATTTAGAGGTTGCTGATTATTCTATAGGATAAAACATGTCTGTACGTCACGTGCCAATAACTTCAATTTCAACAGCAATAAATAAAATCCGATTTCTCGTCTAATTGCAATTTCTTTAATCATACTATTTGCTAGTTCAACAAAACAATCTACCTGGCGCATTTGCTTTGCAATGCTAAAATACAAATATTTCAAATAATGTCAGTGACTGACAGTGACAAGTGAGCAAAACCAAGATCGTGACAACACGCTGACAGAGCTATTAAAATGATTTTAAATAAAGCCAATACAAAATACAAGATATAAATGCATGCTATAATGTACTTGAATAAAAATAGCGATTGTAATTGTTTTACATTTCAACGATCCCCATGTGAGGAGTTGTAAAAAACCCTCGTAGTAGTCTCAATTTATTACTGGTAGCATTACAAACTGGAGCTAATTTTTTAATTAACTAAAGACAACGTTGTTTTAGATGAAAACTACAAGCATAAGTTTCAGTTCACCTTATTAGTTGTGCTGTGCTGATGATGCTCATAAAAAAATCCTCATTGTCAAGGATTATGTCGTTTGAACAATAACAATAAAAACCCAATGTAATAAAATTCCAAGTTTTATCAACATATCTTGGCATCTTCCAAAATAAGGATTGCACAAGAAAAAAGCAGAAGCCATTAAAAACTTTCCAAACATAAAACACATCATGCCATCATTTTTTGATAAATATTTCTTCTATCAGTTCTTTCATCTCCTAATTGTATCAACTATCCATTTAAGGAACTGACAGCAGATCAGACGACTCACCAGTAATTTAAATGGAACGAGTAAGAATGTGACCCACACTAATACTCATGTTTGCCTGGAAATGCAGCAACCAAGTACAGAATAGTTCAGATGAAAATGTTACACACATAACAATGTCAATATCGCATCGTATTACAGGAGATAGAAATCAAAACAAGACTTTCAGGTAGTCAATTCCTTTTAACTCGTTGCTCAGAGATAAATTTCAATTGCTCCTGATGAGCTTCACGCCGCCAACTGTGAGTCTACCGAACAAACCAATTCAACATCTAATCTAACTGCTCTCCATGATATCTGTGTTATGGTGATCTGAGCAATAATGTTATGTGAATGTTTGTTACTCCATTCCGGCCAAAGGCATCAGACCAAATTCGGGAAAAAGTCGTTTATGATAGTTGAACCAAAGCAATAATTTTTATATTCAAGGTTTCATTTGGATGGAAGTCGATGTTGAAATTGCCGTGCTGCTGTGAAAAACAGTATAAGAATAACTCGGACTTACCACATCGATTCTAGGTTTAGGGCATTTAGATACTGCAGACTTGAGACACTGGTCCTTAAATGTGCATGTCTCTCCACACCATGTACATCTGTATTTGGCATTTGAGGGTGTAACGCAAAGGGAGCAGTCAGGATGAGCTCGGTGGGATCCCAAAATCTCACATTTGTACAAAGTAAAGTTCATCGTGTCCAGGTGATGATTTTGTTTCCACATGACAGTCACCGTCCCCTCATACTCGCCTTGTTGGGATTTGTAGGAAAGCTGAAACACAAACGAATCGGATTTAGTAAGATTAATCTTAAATTTAAATCCCATTCGGAATACCCGACTAAGTCTTAGTGTTTTTAGAAAGTACTAAAAATAACTTTTACAAGAATTTGCAAATTAAATACGCTCAAATTCATTCAACTGACACGTATCTACATAATAAATTTGGATCCATCTACTTTCATTTTCATTTCGCCATAAAAGTAGCAGGAGCAAGAACTCTGCCAGATTTTCTAGTTTATTTATTTCATGAATTGAGAATAAAAGTAAAAGAGGCTGAATGACACATGACTTGACATAAAATAAAGATGTCGAACGAGACAACAAAACCCGCACGACACGACAAAATCATTTACTCAAGACTATAAACTTGCCATAATTGAGCCAAACTGCGGGCTGCTGGAAAAGTTGTGAGTTGCTTGCTTGGAATTGAGTATTCTGTAAGTGGATGGATGGATTGGGATAAGAGTGGATCGAAAAAGGCAAGTAAAACGAGTAAAGTGAAGTAAGTAAACCTTTCAAGAGCTCGATAAAATTTTAAAACTTCAGCTACTGCTTGCCTCAGTTAAGCAAGTTGGATCGACATTAGACCCCTTTTCCTAGTAATACATACGTACAAATGTTGAGAACTTTAGCCCACACTTCACCCAGGATTGAGAAACACTGGCTAGGAAAATAGTTCACTCACTCACTTTCTCACTATCTTTACTGCTACATATGGCAGTCTCTGTTACTATAGTTACATGAGGAAAAACCAAAATTCAACCCTGTTCCTGTGGTGCTTTCTCGAGAATTTTATGAGTGATAAATGTCAAGTGGGAAAAGTGTGAACTGGAGCAGAGTGTAACTTGACTTGACTCCCATCATGTGCCTAAAAGTCTCTCAAATGCAATAGCAAAACTTGTTGAAAAAACATGGCATGATTTACTCTGGATAACGATTCTATGCATAGTTTAGTGGTACAAGTAAATATCCACAACCCATTTTCTTTGCTGGCCCACATTCGATCTTACAGTACAGAAGTACCACAACTACTGGGATAGGCACAATTACGAGGTTGTTTGAGTAAGTAAAGTCTTTTCCCCGTAAAAAATGTACTTATAATGTTGGCGTTAACGTGCCCATTACTTATACTGTAAATTGACCTCTAGTCCAAAAAAGTAATAAAAATAAACTGCAAATAAATAAAATCAAGACAAACACAGTAAATCCCTTCATTACTTACCGTCGTCTCATCACAGAGAACATATCTGTTGGACTCAATTTTTGCAGGAACTTTAACCGTAGCACCCTCAATTCCAATTATACAGTGAATATCAGCGTGGTTTGCCTGGAATAAAGAAGTCAAAAGTATTAGTTTCACCAGAACATGATACACACATTGGAATGGAATGAAGTGGAGTCAATGTAAAGATCAAATATTAAGATAAAAAAGAAGCAGTTTGCAAATGTTCAATGCGATGTGATTGTGGCCAAAATCTTGGCAGAAGAGAAAGTGAACGAACGTATTTCATTCTACAAAGATTAGATGGGGCAACGTTGTGCCGTTTGTCCGACAGTAATTCGCATACTTTTCAGGTTATCTGCAGTATAATATGGTAGAGCCATCTCCTCGTCAGGGAGAAGGAAGGTTACAATATGAGTAGAAGAGAGAGTCCAATCAAACCCAGAATCTGCCAAGAGGCAACTAAACTAACTACTTCCTCTTTCTGTACGTGTAACTTTAACTCAAAGCACTCGTTCACTTACTTCCTTATTTTCTATATTTCCCAAAAGCATAACATAGAAATCCTATTGAATTGTGTAATGTTCAATCTGAATTTATTTATTTATTTGTAAACAACAAAGTGTTTCTATCCCTGATGTCATATTTTTCTGAACAAGATTTAGACCCGGGTCCGGCACCGCCGAGCTCAAGCTGATTGATTGATTAATGGTTTTTCTTTTCCCTTCAATTTCAAAGATTTCAAAAGAAAGTCACTAAAGTTGCTTTCAATTAAAGTCAAGTTTTCACCAGATGTTGGATCTCTGACTGGTTGGCTTGGTCCTCGAACACTGTTAGCATTCAAAATGAATGGGATGAAAGCAAAAAGAGATCTAAGGAAGAAAAGGAGCAAAGCAAACCTAGCCAAAGCAAAGCTCAAGCTCAAATACTCAGTGATAACTGGGAAAGGTACAAGGAGACAGTATTGAATTACGCTCAATCTATGAGAAACAGAAAGTAGAAAGAAAGGAAGCTAGATGTTCTTTCTCCTCAACTCATCTGATCTTGAATAGCTTCAAATTCTCATCACTCCGCCATCCAGCTACACATTATCTCTCAGACCTCGCTCTATCCACCATTACTAAACCACACGACTGCTGGTTGAACTGGTTCAGAATCCGATTAGCAACAGCAACAAGAGAATGAAGAGGAGAAGAGTGAGCAAAGGAAGTCTCTGGATTCTTAACAATGCAACGAGAAAGCAAGACGAGGAAAGGAATTCACTGGAAACAAGTAGAATTGGCACGATTCCCTGAAATTTTTAGTCGAGTAGCAAGGAGGGTAAAATAAGGCATCTATTAAATTGGCTCCGTTTTTGTCTTACCTGTCTTGGAAGATTCTCCACCTCCAACTTGAGCCGTTTCGCGACACTGTTTGGAATTAGGAGGGGCTCAATGGGGGTGCGGAAACGAGGGCAGAAACCAGAGCCGTGCTTCGCCATTTGGGCAGGGTTCTGAAAATAATAAGTTTTACAATTATTTATACGCTTTTTATGCTATACAAAATCCCAGTTTCAGTTTAAGGCATGTAGTAATAGTTTAAAATTATAATTCGGGGTCATAAGGCACCCCATAAATATTCGATGTCAATCGATTAGTTTTGGATCAATAATTTGTCTCAGTGAAAAATTCCCTGTAATACAAAAGCGACCCAAAAGTTCCACTAAAATTTGAAGGATGGTATTGGGTTAAGTGGAAAGAGAAACCATGCAGACGAGATTTGAAGGGATTTTTCCACTTCATTGACTCAACATTGTTAGGACGGAAGAGACTGTGGCTGGAATGACTGCTTACAAGATTTTATAATCATGACCAAGTAGAATGGAAAGTGGTGTATAATAATATGTAAATAAGTTATCCTCCACATTTAACCAGTAATCGAATTCAGTAAGAATCATGCCCTCGGTTGGTTTAAGGATGACAGCTACTCCGTGTTGAGGATGCTAAGATGGAAATGGAGCCAATTTAATCCTGAACCAGGCCTGACTGGAACTAAAATACAAATTTCCCTTCCATAAGTCCACTTTAATTTTAAATCCTTTCTCCCGAGCAGTTTCCATGCTCGAGGATACCATTCTCCGAAAATCAAAAATCCTGTAGTGCCAACCGAAACGGAGTCATTCGACCAATGTGGGCAAAAAACCTTGTCCATTTCAGGCCGACTATGAGTCAGCCAGAAGACGAAATTGCCATTTTATAAATTGAATTGAAACCCACACTTTTTCCTTCTCATGATAAGTCCATTGATGGCAAGAATAAGTTACGCTGGAGTAAGAAAGCTATTTAGAAAAGTGACAAATTTTCACCAAATTAATCTTATCTATCAAAGCAACATAGCTTATTTAAAACAAACAGTCCCCTCCAACCTGGTACAAGCCACGAACTAAAATTGCAGTACAAAGTAAAGTCAGGATAACATCTTTAACGTAGACTCGCTACCATTCCCAACTCCCAAATTTCTCGTTTGGTTATAATGAAATGGCTCTTTGCGATGAGACAAAGACAACGGCTCATCTGTCACCTCTTGAGGCATGATTTTAGATTTTAGATTAAAAGACAAAGCCTTTTATGTATATTTCACTGTATTTGGGATTGAGTAATTTCCTTATTTGAAAATTGTTCATACTCTTTCAAAGCTTGAATTAAATAATTAGTTGGCTATGCACTCCAATCTCTTCCTCACTTTTATACGAGTACCGTATTCGGAAGCAATATGTACATTAGAAAAGGGAGAAGTACAACTCTGATAAGCAGCAATGGTATGCATGCTTCAAGTGCAGTGTCAATATTTGTCCCTTATACAGATATGTTCAACAACGGGGGAAACATTTCATCTCGTTGGATCTCATTTTCAAAGTCGTTCAACAAATCAAAGCACTCATTCATGCCGATAATGCCACCCAATTGCTCATTAACTCGTATTCATTACACAAATTACAAATACAGCAACATCAGTTTGGGTGAGTTCAAATAAACCCCAATTTAATCCGGAAACCAACCTGCTTTCTCTTTGCAATTTACCAGAGAACATCCTCACGAATACAGTCAAAAGTTGAATTCCTGTAACTCAGAAACCCTCTGTTTCCCACATAATGAATGAATAAGGTTGAGTGAACTACTCTTAAAATAAAAGGAATCAACTCGTGTTTTCATTCTCCGGAAAAAGATAAAAGACTCTTTGTCAGCAAAACGTAGGGCTTCTTAAGGGGCTAGGTTTATAACTCAAAGTCTTGCAAGATGAATAAGTATATGTAATGGATTGATGCAGCCCTCACACGATCATCAAAGTGCCTATAAATTGAGCAAGTATAAGATTTGAACAAGCAGATACATTATATGAGGAAGCTTTTTTTATATTACTGCCAAAATGACAGTCCCAAATATTTTTGCTGTGAAGTTTCTCAAGTAATAAAAGCGATACACAAATATGAAAATCTGTGACAATCTTATTGCTTGCCAATATCTGTGAACGGTATGGAAACAAACAATTGCTTTCACTCCATACAAGCAACGCAACGGAGCAAGAGCAAACATTCACCAAAGGAAAGCTACAACCTGAAGTATTTGCACATTGAGTCACATTGATTGTGATGCGATCTGAACAATACTTGTGTTTTGTATCAAGTTGCATTTCATTCCTTTCCTCTTTCTATTTCAACAGAGGAACAAAGTCTTAGCGGATTTTATTTTCCATTCAAGTCAGTCAAACCCTTGCATGGCAGGTTGAACGGAAGGAGTCGCACTTAATAAAATATCTCATTTCATCACATTACGGCACATCAAGCCAAGGCTTTGTCCTCTGGCTACCTTTCTTCATAAGGGTGGGAAAGAGAGAAAAGTAAAGTAAAGCAGGGACTGTTCAGTGCTTAACTCAAATAAAAAGGCTGAATCGCTGAATTTCCTTGTCATCTCGGATTGAGATGGGCTGCCCTCGCTGTAACCTGGTCCCAGATTTCGTATTCCTAGTCTCAGAATATGTAGCAGTAGTCTTGGGAGGAAATTGAAGTTACGTAATGTCAAGTTAAGCCTAAGCCTACTCCGCCATGCCAAGAAGTGGTTGGTGGGCCCGTCTCTTTAAATTGGATTGGATTCAATATATGCAAAGAAATCTAAAACGCCAACTTTCACCATCCAGAGTTGGCTAAACCAAACCGGCAGACAGGGATCGGATCAAGGATATCTGTATGACTATTTGTGTGGGAGGAGGACGGAGAAACATATTAAAATACGATGAAGTTGACGCTAAAAAAAATTGAAGAATTGGAATCTGCCATCTTGAATTACATTTCTCTATAATTCGTGATTGTTTTAAGTGCTTGCCCATCCTCTCCACTTCTAGGCGGCTTGCCTTCGTTCTTTTTGATAGTATGAGAATATGATTTTGATTTGTGGTGCCTCAATACTAAAAAAAAGTTGGTTGGATATAGCAGACAACATATTCCATATCAACGAAAGAAACGAAGAAAGAGCAAAATGCGATGTCATCATCAACTAACTGCGTGATATCAACTGAACTATCTGAGACGTAACACAAATCTCATTTCCAACATTCTGCATTTCAAACGATTCAAAGAAGAAGATGTCGACTCGTCTTATCAGCTTCACTCCGTCCGGATCCAGATTCCTTGTCCTGATTCTACAGCTTTTCCCGTTTAAAATTAGAGAAAGTCGTCCGCATCACAACCTCCGGAACGAGGAGACCGGGTAGGACTTGACATTTCTAAATTGCTAGAGTATTCTCAATCTACATTACATTGGCCAGTCTCCTCTGTACTCTCACAAATTCAAATTTCATTTTTTTGCTCGGTTCAAAAGAAATCGTTACCCAACAAGGCAAACAATACGTTCAGCATTTTTGACATTGGTCTGGTTGTGGCACTGGCAGGTAAAGAATAAAAGTTGTCTTCAGAGAGCACAGCAAGAACGACGCAAGTTTTTAATATAAATGTTTCTTCAACCGTAAATATGGCAACAGTTCAGGTCTCGAGATGACAAAATGTTTAGTAACATGTTGTCGACAAGGGCAACTAAATGCTTTTAACAAGACATAACAAGCTTTACATTCCATTGGAAAGTTTCCAAGGATCGCCCATTATCATGCAGTTTCATATTAAAATGTTGCAATTCCTTACTTACAAATAAAAAACCACGCCATGATTTGAATTATTACTTGCAAGAAAATACATAAGCCTCAAAAAGTATTCTTCCTAGAGCTTGTGCATCTTTGGGAAATAAAATATTCAAAATATGAATCATTTTAAACTGCATTGCCCAACAACAAGCAAGAAAGATGCAGAGAAAAACTTGAGTGTTTAAAATTGCGGCGACTTTAGAGTGCACGGAACAGGAGCTAAGAAGCCCTGAGGGACTATTGAACATTGGCATTGACGACTGAATGAAATGGATTTGTCGGAACGAGAAGATAATAAATAATCAAGATGATGATCACGAATGCATCAGGGAACGGTAACTCGGGTTCACTGTGACCCTTCTTGAAACATTCCCTGGTTGAATGTAATACTGGATTCTACGACCTTCTACTTCTGACTCAGTGAGTTTCATTCCATGCAAGAATCCCAGCCTCTACCAGGAAATGCACTGAAGTGAGCATTTCAATCAAGTAAAAAGTGAAATGCCCTCCAACAAAACTCCAGAAGAAGACTCGAACAACAACCAAGTGGCAACCATCACTCCAATGATATGGAAATGGAAGGACGAGGAAGGGTGACATTCAAAAAATGTAGAATCCCTTACAGTTTGGTGTTCATTCTTTAAATTCTGCTCCCTCTCATCGCATGTCATTTAGTCTTACTCTACTCACAGTAATCGTAAAATGTTTAAATTTCAAATTTCACTCGAGAAAGAGAAGCCGGAATATCGTTACAAATTTTACATTGTTTTGCAATGAAATTGAAGAAGGGCTAAGAAATTTCGTTGTTCACAAATTTATTCAATGAATATTTCGATAACACATAATAATATAAGAATATTACTTATTCATCGATGCGAAACCCGAATGTCAAATTTGAGCTCCGGTCGTATTTGTAAATCAGTATTTGCATTTCAGGCTGGACAAAATGAAATTGAGGTTAAAGTTGTCTCTAATTCTAGTTTTTAAGGTGCCAAGTAGATTGGAAAACGTAACACACAAAAATTTTAAAATTACAATCATTCCTTTTCCTGTAAAAAGGTAAGGCAAGCTAAATGACAATCTGGGTTGAATACAGAGTTTGCATCCCACACCACTTGAAGAAGTCCTTGTCCTTGTCCTTGACGTACATACTTCTTACTAAAAATAGTGTCTCGTACACTTTCTTCTGAAGAAAATCATCTCATCCCATTCACTGTCTTATCCTGTTTCTTTCTTTCTTTTTTTCTTCGTCTCCCTCAAAACAGCATAAAAACAAAGAAGCTCTGCGTGAATTTTAAAGTTGAAGGAAGTGTAAAAAGTGTTCAAAATCCTCATCTCGAGTAGGAAAGAAGAATAAGAAGATACGCGTTTTGTATGGTAAAGGTAACGGTTACGTTAGGAAACGCTGATGTGATGCGATGTAATATAATTCCAGCCATCTCATAAAAAATGCAATGATCTGAAATCTTTTGCATTTTTCGTAGAGATGAGAACCAAAACTCAAGTTGCGCCCCTCAATTCGGACATCCATTAAAGGAAACGGATGAAAGGGTAAAATATTCTTCAGATGACATGCGTAATTTTATCCATCTACTTTTTGTTGCCTGCCATGTAGATGGGGTGAAGGTAATGGTCAACTTTTTAAAGCATGATATTATCCACAAATTTCCATCCATGCCTTCATTACCATCAGTAGTTAAATATCAATCTTAAAATTCAGTTTTCAATTGCCGTCAAGTGTGCCAGTATCAAATCGAATAAGTGGGATTGAATTTGTGTTTTTTTTAAATTAAACTTTCTTGTATTGAATATGCTCATATATTCGGCAAGGCATGAATGAAAACTGGATTTACTTTATGCTTCGGCGTACCTACACGAGACCAAAGGAAGGCATGATATAATAGCCATCCATATAAAATACGACTCACACTTAGCAACACCACAGGACATCAAAAATCCAATAACGACTTCACACTTTCCAAACCTAAACCAACTCGCCTCTCACTCAAACACACTCGAAAATCAACATTCAGCAACGCCACACCATATCCGTGTTTGTGGACATTTCTCCCCCAACTTAACCACTATTTCTCATAGGAGTAGTCCAACTTGCACAGACCTCACATTTTTGAAACTGCTTTAAAATCTATTTTCAACTTAATCCATCATCCGTCCGTCGTCTTCTTTTATGCTAGATCATAAGTATGTGTGTACATGGGACAATATATTTTTTCTTCCACTGGTTCTATTTTGGAGAGAGATCATAATATCATAAACCACCTACAACTGCTTTCTCTGTGCTCAATCAGTTGTTTTCTATACATTTCTCCAACAATGGCACCCCAATAAACTTTTATTAAGATAACTTTACTAAAAAAGTACTCATAAATCAATACCAATTAATCTGACCATCAAAGCGTGTCTCTCGCTAAGTGATGGCAAGTGTTCGAATAGCAACTGATAGAAAATAAGAGCTTGTAAATAATGATCTCAGAAATCAATCGAACGTCCACAGTCTGCAAGAATCAATCAAATGCCCACGGTCTACTGGAGAGAGAAGAGAACAAGTCTTCCGTACTAAACCCAGCGACAGCAAAACCACAAGGCTTGTCTGAAAATTGTGTTGCATTGCATGCACCAAACAAGGAGTTAATGTAAGAATCGTGTAGCTCCAAACGGGCAGTGATTCCGTTTCTTGGTCTCGCTCACTTCAAGGAATTTATTTACTCGTAAAATAAATAAATAACCACAACAGCACTCCTCAAGATTTGCACTTTCTTGTCATCGGAACAAGGTTTTCTCCTTTAACTTTCTCCAGTATACGGAGTACACAAGTGAATGCATTTATTTTTCTTGTTGGAAAGATTCTAAAATTGAAGAGGGAAGTAAAAGAGATATAGCCAAAACAGAAAAAAAATATGCTGTCCTTTACATTTCAGTTCAGTCAAATAATAATAAATATTCTGAAGCCATATCCAGCCCTACGGCCAATTCATGTCATAATCCAACACAGCTCACCCTATAATTTTCTACTCCTCAAGATTTGCACTTTCTTGTCATCGGAACAAGGTTTTCTCCTTTAACTTTCTCCAGTATACGGAGTACACAAGTGAATGCATTTATTTTTCTTGCTGGAAAGATCCTAAAATTGAAGAGGAAAGTAAAAGAGATATAGCCAAAACAGAAAAAAAAATATGCTGTCCTTTAAGCTTCAGTTCAGTCAAATAATAATAAATATTCTGAAGCCATATCCAGCCCTACGGCCAATTCATGTCATAATCCAACACAGCTCACCCTATAATTTTCATTTGACTGTTCTAATTTTAAAACATGTCATTGGAACCTATCATATCGCGATCTTGGTTCGGAATAAAACATGAAATGAAATGATTATGCTCACTCAACTGTTTCTAAATATGACGCACGACCCCAATGATTTTAATTCTATGGTGCAGCTGGTCTGAAAGTTGGTCAATCAGCGAGAGGGAAGGAAATATCATCAAAATTTGACTTCATTAGCACCAACCAAGATATTCCTTAGTAAATATATAACTTGTGTTAGTTCATTACAGTTTAAAATACATTTAAATATTTGTTGTCCATGCTCACTTCAACCAACGAAACTGCCACTTATCCTTCTCACGCCGCCGCCCGATTAAAGTTGAGTCAACTTATGCAGCTCAAAATTTTACAGGATTACAAAGAGATGGTAATCAACATTTCATTCAATTCAAAGCCAAAGGAGAAAGTAGATCCAATGCAACCTTCCTGAAATTATGGCATGTTGCACATTTGAATTGACTCGCATTATTAAATGGACCGGCACAAAACCCGACATTATTGCACTCATTATTATGCATATGTAATTCGTGTCACTTCCGTTAAGCCCTTGCCATGTTCTCCTCACTCCGACTGTGCCAGCCACCGTTTTACAACTTTATCCATCTATCAATAAAATAAAACGGGTATCATCGTCATACAAGAACCTACATCGTGTTGGTGATGACATTATTACAAGTCCATTGCACTGCCGCTGCACAGCAAGTAATCAACAAAAGTGCATGTTCTGCATGAAATTTCTAGAGACACTTGTATTTTCAATATTCCTTTTCCACCCTCATAACAAATAACAATTTCATTTAAACGACATATGTACAAGCACTATGCAGTTTACGAGGAGTAGTGGTTGCCCCGTATGACATTGAAATTGTCAGTAATATTAATGTTGCAATGAAATTGCACTAGTTTCCTTTCTTGTAATAGTCGGGACGGTTTCGAGGATATTATTTGACTTCCTCACGCTCCTTTCCATAACATGCAATGCAACCATTGTGAATATCCTCCATGACATAGTCAGAGTACAATCCAATTCACCCCATCATCAACTTCACCCTTTGCTCTTCATCTTCAAAGTAAAACTACTAAAATGCATCCACTGCACTGCAGAATGCATTTCTACTCACAAAATTTCCCCAACCACATCTCCATCACTGTCCGAAACATCAATATGCATGAATATGGATGACTATGTACACAAATGGAGTTTGATACTGAATCCTCGTCGGCGTGTGGTGGTGATGTGATGTGGTAATAAATACATTAGCAAATTAAGCCGTTTACGAGTAAATCAAATAAAATCAAGTAATCTGATAATGTAAAGTGATAGTGATCGATTGACTTGCATGTATTACATGTAAGCCAATTTTACAACAATAAGTAACCATTTGTTCAGTTTGATCTTGATATACTCGCCCATTTATAGCTCAACTAAAAGTTTGTAGTTATTTACCATTCAAGGAGAAGTACGTATTCCTATCATCTGTCTGAATTGACTGAACTATTTAAATTTATAAATTGCATGCCTCAACCCCATGACTGACTTGATGCCTTTCCTTTGCCAACCTTATCTTACTAACTGCTTCTACTACCTCTTCCACTACATCATCACGATATCACGACGTATCATTATTTGTTGAATGAATGTGATTGCAATCGATATTAATATCATGAGTTGAATGGAGCAAAAATAAAATACAAAAACTTTTCAACATTAATGGAACGAAGGCCGGAGCGTGATTACTCTCAATAGAAATGAAACCGAGTGAGTGATTGGATTCCACCGGAGATGGATGCAAAGAAATAGAATTGACACCACAGGTAGCCATTGTGAGTTGGATAAAATAATAAGAAACGCAAAGTGAGTTAATAATATAAGGTACAAGAATGTGGTACGAGTATTGCATTGCATTCAACCCCAATTCGAGCAAAGTCGTGATAATAGTGCAATGCAATGTTTGTGAATTTTCTTGGGGATGCCTTCTGCGTGCGTGTGACTAGATGATGTTCTGTGCGTGATGGATGGAAATGCTCGTTTCTTTCTTATTAAATTGATTTGTCAGCGGGGAGACCCATTTTCATTAGGAACTTGTAAAGATAGAAAGTAAGAAAACTTCCGATTCATACAAGTCGGGATGAAGAAAAGAACGAGATGAATTAATGGCTTTAAAATTAAAAGGAAAGCTAAAGTGGGGGTGGGTGGGTGTGCGGAGGCGGTTGAATGACGAGTTCATTAAAAATGTCTAAAATATTTGTACACGTATAACGATGAAGTAAGCAGCTATGGTTGGAAAATGGAAAAGTTTTATTTTTTTAAGCGTATTTCCTATTCTTTCGTCTAATCCCCAGATTGGTGAAATTATTTCATTTTATGCGTCCTATCAAAACAGGAAAAAAGCAACCTTAGCTAAATAAGTTTTTTGTCCAGAGAACGAGGGCAACTCAGGATAACGCATTTGATTAGGATTCTATAAAAAGTTATTTGGGTAAGAGTTACACTATGTACACTCGTAATATGTTGGAACGGCGGTGACAAATCGTTTGGTTCTACTATTTTTGCTACCTACGGAGGAATACGTAAGTGATCAAAAGTTTGGCAACGAATTTTTCCTACTTGAACTAAACCTACATACATGAATGGTTGGACTATTTCTTAGCCCACCGTGCGAAACTAACAAGCCCAACAAAGCAATGAATATGAGGGATGGATGGTTTCTCTAAATGAGCCAACTTGTGTTGTCCAGAAAAAAATTTATCGAAAAGTTTAGCCCCAGTTTTATCTCTTCCTATTCATACATGTTCAACTTACAACTGAGCCCATCGCCCACAGAAAAAGGAGAAAACGTTAAACGAGACGAGAACGAACTAATAGAAAGCAAGTTTTTGCTTAAAGCTGTAAACTTTTCCTATTTCCAAATTCTCTCATCTTCTAAACAAGTCTGTCCAGCCCTGCTACTACATAGGTACCTAACCAACATGATTGCCATAACCGTATTGATTAAACTATTAATGATCGTTGACCCAGTTCAATTTGTTGCACGGCTAGTCATTACACTATCTTCGGAAGGAGCGATTAAGAAAAAATACTGCATAATTTAAGTTAACTGGGTGAACCGTTGAAGAAATTAATACTTGGGTTTCTATTTGAATTTTTTAGTTTAGAAAAATTCTATAAGTGACAAAAATACAAAAGTATAGTTGACAGCTTACCTGGTGCATCATGTGTAGAAGTCCCACCTTCTCTCCGCTAATTATAGAGGACGAATTACAGACGGAGGTGTCATGAACACATCGATTTTCATACATGCACCAATTGCATCCCCACGCAGCCTTGACACACGAACGGCATTTGGTGTGGCGTGAGCAATTGTAGTAGTAAAAAGCCCGGCTGACAAAGTCTTTATTGGTTTCGGAAGAACGGACCGCCAAATCCACCTGAATATGGTCTTGATCCTCTGGAATGAGGGGACGATAGGTTACAGATGGTGTTTTACACTCTAGGCCATGAGGCTTCAACTCCGCATCGATTGGTGGGGCTGAGCCAAAGACACATTTATATTTTGCACCTGGAGGCAAATTTGGTCGGATCACGAGCATCACCTGCAATTAAATCAAATTCAAGTTGTATTAGTTTCATGCTTTAGGCAAAGTTATTAATAATTGTCGGAGTGCGTCGTGTACAGATTCCTACATACGTCATTATGGTTGTGTCTATCTACCTCTTTGATACCGTAGCCAAATCTGCGGTTTTGTAAACTTAATAATGAAGTGATATAGACATTCAACATTAAATAGCGGTATGTAACTAGATTAGATTCTCTGATGTATTTATTTTGCGGCTGTCCGCTTAGCTGAAGGAGGATGTTAACGTTGATCAAACATTTCATGGATTCATCCGTCCAGTCAATTATTCAAATACGGTAGATAGTGAAGGAGGAAGCCCCCAACTTTAGAACTACTAACTTAGAAGCTTGGATAGGATCCCAAATATAGATATCCAAGAAAACAAATGCCAGGAATTTACCAAAATGGTGGAAGCATAACGAAAACAAAGTACTTTCACCGTCTATCTCTCCCCACCATATACATCCAGATCTCGACCACGGAACAAGAAAACGATGAGGAAAACGCAGTCCCATTAAACTTTATCGTGAAAGGGTTACTCTTCATGTGAAACAAAACAATGTCCAAACAAACAACCAATTGAAGGAAAGATATGGGAATACAACGATTCTACAACAAGTAGAAATTCCAGGAACAAAATATTCTACCATGTTTAGTATCTCGCATACAAATAACTGAACCCCATTTAAAATACCCATGAAATGAAATCGAACTGATAAATGAAAAACAATAAAATTCAACCAAACAGACGTCCATTGCTACATGTACTACTTGGGTTGAGAACATTTAATTTTCTTCCAACAATCGTATTTGGAAATAAGAAATAGACAGAGACGTATTCCGATTGAACACAATAAACCATTAAATGAAGGGTAATGGTAGCAAAAAACTGTAATAAAAAGCAAACGAGGAAAACCACCCATAGTTGAAACCCATTTCTTTTAAAAGTGGAGAGCAACAGCAACTATAAATCAGATTCATTTCCCCAGCGAAATACGTACACGACATCAATATAATATAGTAAACGGGGAGAGGAAGGAAAGAGTAGTGAAAGTCCTCAGTCAAGTCTTCTCCACAAATTTTTACGAAAATTTAGAAGAAAGCACAATTTCTATAAAATCTTCGCCCCTTCTACATTTGAAGACTAAGAATAAATGAATTGTAAATATCTTTAAAAAACTCATCAAAAGTTTGGAACCTTTTAATTAATTTTGAACAACTTTTGGATCCCCAACAGGCAAAATACACCGCAATGTCAATGTCACGTCAACTGGGACTTGATGGAAAGGCACAGATACGTGCTCGTATATTTGTAACAGCCTTTTTCCAAATCAAACAAAAATCTTTCGTACATACAAGTATTACATTAGTGGCAAACACAAACTTTTTAAATTAAAGCAGTAAAGTAAAGCTGAGCTAGGCATACAAAAACACGCATTGCATTAAAACAAACTTTGTTATAATGCACAAAACTGCATGCAAGCAGGATCGTCTTCCTCAAAGTCCATCAATGGACAAATTTACTTTCTTTGTAAAAATAAGACAAAATCCACGCCATTTCTTTCAAAGATTTGAAAACGAGCAACTTTTCACTTTTATAATAAAATGTTCATTGTTGGTGAATATAGGGCTGTGTCGCGTTTTCTTGTAACTGTGATGGTAACATATGGAAAGTAGTGTGTTGCAATTTACTACTTAAGCCACTTTATCCTTTTTTCTCTGCTCTACTTTCCGTAGAGCCTGCAATTTTACAAAACTCAAAACCAAGCCAAACGAGTCAACAGTAATGACTATAACAATAGGGGTAACGGTAATGATATGGAATGACGGGAATTGCATATGAAACACTTATCCGTGTCGTGTCGTTTTTAAGTAAAAAGACAAAACTGCTTTACTCCAGTTCTTCTTCCCTCAACTACTAATGATCCCTTCCTTGGTGGGATACTAGTAACAAGGAAACATTTCAAGTACCATCGCATTTTGCTGAAAATCATGAAAATCCTTACATTCATCCCTACAAAATTTGCATTTTACTCTTACTTATTTGCGATTCTTTTCCCTCATTCAATCCAGTTTGCGTAATAGAATGAAACAGGGTTAAACTGGTGAAAAAAGTCGAGTAGCAGCCTAAACAGCTTATATCATCTCACATCCAATCAAGGTCAAGTAGTAACCATAAAGAGAAGGAAAGCTGTCAAATTTAACAATCTTCATCCTTAGCCCACCCACTATCGCAATGCACGTTTCCCAAATTCCTGTAAGAATGGTGATATAGTAAAAAAAACATCATTCTTTTCATGGAAAGCTAAAGTCATCCCAATAAATTAGAGAAAACTGTTTGAAATCGTGTCATACTACGCGTGACGGCAGAACGAGTGCTATTCTGCTGCTTTTATTATTATTGTAAGCATTGTTGTGCATTAGCACAATGTAGTCTTGGAAGGACGGAAGGAAAGTCAACAAAGTACTTCCTGACAAGGAATACTATGGGAATATGAAATTGAAAGTCCTTGAATCAAATTGACCCCATTGCATAAATAGGTCGATAAATATAATGATCATATCTACGTGTCACGCTTGTGCATAGATTTACTTTGGTCATCCTTCATCAAAAAGTTTGGAACGTATCCGTTTGTTTCCAAAATCAGACAAACTTAACCATCTATTGTTACGTCATGTTGATATTTTTCTAAGCTAAGGTCCCGTGCAATGCAAGTATGTGGTCTTTATATCAAAGGTTGTAAACGTCTAGAATTGGAAAACAGGAGGATGCAATGCAGAATCAGATTCGAAATTTCCCCTTCAAGAAAGAAGTGAAAATTTACCAAAGAATAGGTCGTCGGTCGGTCTGTCGAACTGTGCAGATAAAAATGATCCATTTCCCAGAGACAAGGAGTTTGAAAAGGATTGGAAAATTGGGGCCATATTTGGTCCACGAACCAACTCCTACATATATTCCTCTTAAGCGCCAGCCCCACCGAGGTTGGCAACAACATGTTTGTAGCATATTTGTTACAAACATAATTGTCACAAACTTACATTCGTGGCTATGTCCACACCGCAACGCTTACATAGTTGCTTGCAACAGAAATGCAGCAAACCAATTTGCAGTGCATGGCAGTGTGAACGTACATTTTGTCACCAACATTAAATTTATGAACTTGGGGCACTATGATACAATAAAGATGCGGTGCATTTGAAGTCCCGAAAACAGTAAACAAACGAAATCTGGCTGATTTTGAAAAAATTAAAGTGACTGCTTGTAGGATGGACACGGATTGTTGTTTTAAGTGTGGAAAAATTGGCCATCACAGGCAATCTTGCAGTACCAGAGTCAATCAATCGGATGAGTACATGATCAGCCGGCTGTGCAAACGAATGCACAAAGAAGCAACTCAACCAACCGAAACCATGAAAAGGGTCCATGTCGACTTGACTCGGTTTCCGGTGAGTATACTGTTGTGGCGCCACAAAATTCATCCAAAATTGTTTTATAAAACTGATGATAGTGTTTATTTCAGGTCTTGGTTTTGGAGAATGCCCTGGCCACGAGTTCTAACTTCTATTTCAATAAACTCTCGGAGGTTTTGGAGGCTGGTCAACCAGGATTGGATGTCCCAGAAACGCAACTGCTTAAAATTGCTCACCACGATCTGAATATGAAGATTTTGAGTTTCCGAAAAAGTGATGAAGACTTGGCATATTATTGTAAAAAAGTAAGCTCAAAAATTCTCAACAAATGTATATGCTGCAGCAGTGCATATTGATTTTAATCAATAATTTTGCAGAGACTTTTGGGACAATTCTTGACGGCTAATGAGAAAGACGAATTTTCATTTAAACTCGAAGACTATTCTTCTATTCGGCATCAAGTCTACATGGAATCAAACAAACTGACTTTATGGTGTGTCAACGCTGTAGCATCATCAGTTGTGTTTTGGAACATGGACAACAAAATCAAAACCTGGTTGAATACAACATTCAATGATTTGGGGCGCCCCACCATTCAAGATATTCACTCTTTGAACACAAAAATCGTGGAATACGACAGAAAACTGGGAGTAATGGCACGAGAGAGTCGAAATTTGCGGAACATTTGTAACTCGGGGGCCGCCAACACCTTGATGAAAGTGTTAAACAGAACGCAGCGTCAGCTGAGTGTCATGAGGCAACGAATCAATGCAGTTGAAGTGAAACAAAAAGAGGAGCTGACGAAGGAACAATTAGAAAAAGAGCAGGGATCTTTGCTTCGTGAAATTACACAGAAGGTACGTCGCACCTGCAGTTTTATTTGGTACTATGCTTTTACTTTGGTAGCAGTGAAATATATTTTTAATTTTTGTTCCAGCTAATGTGCATTTTATGTCAAGACTCCGAAAAACAATGGGCACTCCGATGTGGCCACATGTACTGCACAAGCTGCATCAATCATTTACAGCAAGATCGGACAACAGAAGGAATCCCTTGGGTGGACGAAGAAACGGGTGAAGAACGAGTTTTGCAACACGTTCCGCTGCCAAAGGAGTGTGCCTTCTGTAAAGGAACTTTATCCGGAAAAATCAAATTGTTTTTTCTATAATCTTGGGGCGCCCCACCTTTCGTTATCTGTTTTGGGTATAGAATTGTTGGTTCTGTTTTTGGTATAGAATTGTTGATTCTGTTTTATAATTAGGTAAAATACATTTAATTGCTTATTTCAACATTTGTTCCTTCTTTTCATTAACCTACAAATAAACTAAACTGTTGTAGAATACCCCTGTTGTGTTTGGTGTAGCGCTACATTTTTATTATACCACCAAAATCTACCATCAGAATGGACGCCGAGAAATTAGCTGCTTTACTTTTAATTCGGAGACGCCGCAAACGGAAAACATTTCGCAGATATTGGGTGCATCCCTTAAATAACCTCCGTCCCACCCTAGGAGAACATTTAAAGATCGAGTTAATGTACTCCAACCACCTTGATCAATTCGTTCAATACACTAGAATGACGCCAAATCAATTCGACAAAGTTCTAAGTTTAATTGAAGGTGGGTTACGGAAAGACGACACCAACTACCGCTTATCAATTTCTCCCAGGCATAGGTTGATGGTTGGGTTAAGGTAGGATCTTATCAAAATTCGTTGACAATTGTTATTTCAAGCATTTCTAAAGTTCTATCTTCCGCAGGTACTTGGTCACAGGAGACTCGCTTCAAACAATTGCCACGAGTTTTAGCTTGGGACGCTCTACTGTTCAAAAGATAATTAAAGAAGTGAACATAAACTTATGGAAACATTTATCTCCCATTTACATGAAGGTTTTAAAATTTGTAGCGCTACACACTCGTTTCTTTTAATTCGTCACTGATTTTTAACTTTCTTAAATTTATAGGTGCCATCGGCTCGGGATTGGCTCACAATCGTCAGAGAATTTCAAAGCTTATGGAATTTTCCTAATTGTTTAGGTGCTGTAGATGGGAAGCACGTAATGATACAAGCTCCGCCAAACTCCGGATCTCTGTTTTTTAATTACAAAGGTTTTTTTAGCGTGGTGCTCTTGGCTACATGTGACGCCAACTACAAGTTTACTACTGTGGACATTGGTGGATATGGAAAACAAAGCGATGGTGGGATATTCTTGAAATGCGGTCTTGGAAAAGCACTTCAGGAAGGTAAATTGACTAAAAATTCTCTCATTTGGTGTAGCGCTACAATACGACATTTCACAGGGTCGCTGCCCATCCCCGATAAGGTGGCACTGGAAGGAACAACAATATCTCAACCTTGCACCTTCGTTGGTGATGATGCCTTTGCTTTGTCCGAGTTCATGATGAAGCCGTATCCAGAAAAAGGTTTGAAGGACCGAAAAAAACGGATCTTTAACTATCGATTGTCTCGAGCAAGGCGAATTATCGAAAACGTGTTTGGAATTATGGCCAGTCGGTTCAGAATTTATAAACGATCTCTCATTGCTGACCCAGACAATGTGGTTTTAGTAATTCAAGGTACCAAATCTGTGGCGCCACATACTAATGACAGAATATTTCTGTGGTTTTATACTTATGTATTGTCCATATTTGCAGCCACAACTGTGCTCCACAACTTTCTCCGCACGGAAGAGGAAAGCATGCCGGCGGATAATCGACGGTACTGTCCTCCAGGATATGCTGACCGTGACGATGAAAATACTGGTGAATGGAGGTTTGAAGGAGCTTCGAATAGCTTACAACAGCTGCAAGTAAATACACATAACAACTACACCAAGGCCGCAAAACGAATGCGTGACAATCTTGCCGATTATTTTGTTAACTCGGGAAAAGTAAATTGGCAGGACGAACGAGCATGTGTTTCTCATATAAGTGATGTTTAATTTATTTTTTAATAAAGTTGCGGCGCCGCATACTCAGCCAGTTGGCTGGTGGGCCACTGATTGTGGATACACGCATTCGTAAATTACTCGTTGCACAGTCATTTTTACATACATTGACATGGCCGGGTCCATTTTTCGAAGTTGGTCAGCAATCGACATCCCAAAATGATGATGCTCGTCTTCAACACCCTTCGGTTTCTTCAAAAAATCAACTAATTCCTTGTCTACGGGGTCAATTGGTCGTTTACGATTGCGAGTAGAAGAATAGGTCGGGGTTTTCACCTAAAATGATAGTTATTACTGAATGTAATTCATGTTAGACATTGGAGCGCTCCACAAAATAAAGAAAAACATACATTGGGCTTTGTCCCTTCAGATACCGATGATGCAGATTCATTTTGGGGGGACGTAATAGTAGATTCAACATCGTCTTCCTTATCCAAATCCATTTCTTCTCGTTCATCCCCAGAATTTCCACTGCCGTCATCGTCATCTTGGGAAAAGTTCCCTCTGGTCCTAAATAATTTACAATTCTGCATTATAAATCGACATCAACGAACTCGATTATTATATAACGCTATAAAGTAAGTCACCTTGCAGAATTTGGAACCTCATCTAAAAACAAGAGCAACTGAAAATAATCAGATGACTCGATTTTCTTTCGTCCTTGGCCAGTTTTTCCTATTAGTTGCTTCTTTTTTCTAGTAAACCCGTTCCTCAACTTAGTCCATTCAGCTTTGCACCATAATTCTAAAAGGAGGTAAACATTTTAATGTATCAATTAAACAAATGTTTGCACTACAAATTTGCAGCGCTGCACCAATATCCCACCTGATCTGCTTGTTCCGATTGCAACAGATTCCCACGCAGCTTTTTTCATCTTAGTGTTTCTATAATCATCCGCAGTTGCATTCCAAAGTTCTGGTTTACCACGAATCAAGTCGATAAGTTCCTCAATCGGAGCGTCGTCTGCCGATCCATTTTCCATGTTTCCTGACATTTTAAAACCGTAGTATTTGAAGTCAAATGAAACTCGGCAAAGCTGGTTTAATAAATTGTAGAATATATCTGCACAATTGTTTTTGATTGAGGCGCCTCACTTTCGCGGCTGATTGGACTTGGAGATTTCTATGTTGAGAGAGCTCACATACTATTCCCTAAAATTGTTGGCAACACCAAAAAAAAGTATGAACCATTTCATACTCTGATTTTTTGTTTGCAACAGGTTTTTTGCTTCCAACATTTGGTTGCAAACCTGCGGTGTGAACATGCACGAATTTTTTGTTTCCAACATTTGGTTCGAAGCAATTTTGCTGCCGACATTGTGTTGCAAACCAAACCCTTCCAGTGTGAACTGTGTTTGCAACCAGATTGCTGCAAACATTTTGTTGCCAACCTCGGTGGGGCTGGCGCTTTTACTGATTCAGAACAGATTCGTAGCAGTAGTAATGCAAGCAGGAACTGTTTGAAGGGAGACGATAAATCAAGGCAGATTTTGTCCTCTCTCCGAATTCGATATATGAAACAGGTCATACATCACCATCGCCACACACTCATTTCTTCACCACACCAACCAACTAACCCTCCAGAATGCACCCTCACTTTCATATATGCACGCAAAGAAAAAACCATAAAAATTCTGGAGAGATATTAACGCCACGAAAGTGCGGAAAGTGAGCAGACGGTGAATGGTTTAGCAGGAGAGGATAATATAATATGATTTCGTTATGGTTTCTGCTATTCCGTTGGTCTGAAAACCCATCAATTTTTCTTTTGAGTTTCCAGACCACTGGGACAGGAAGATGACTGAAAGAAAGAAGGTTTCGGGTCTGATAACTAAACTCGTGACTTTTTGTGATAATCACACCTGTGAATTTCTGTGATAATCATATCTGCGAATACTTTGGTATAGGTTGTGAAATACTTTATTTGAAGAGAACTCACAAGCGGCAATGTTAACAAGGCAGAGAAATCAAACTGCGGTTTGCTTTAAACCTTGCAATGAACGATCAAAAATAGTCTGGAGACAAATGTTCCGTCTTTATTGCACTGAAACCTGAATTCAATTCAATGACGAATGTCGGTGACGCGAACATTGTACGCTTCGCGAATTGGAATATTTTAGTAGGTCGCGGGTGGTTTTATGAAAGACATGAGTAATTTCACACTTAAAAATAAATTACCGTTCAAAACAAGCCGTGTCAGCAAACGTGATAATGGGATTTCTACTCTCCATCTTATCTTCCTATATGATGAATGCAAGTGAGGAGATTGAAAAATGGCATAGATTTGACCCAAAGTCATATTGTCTAAGTTACGACGGTTAATTTTGAGCCATGCAATTTTACTATATACTTACAAGTTTGTTATATTCCAGTAAAAAAACGGGACCCACCAAAAAATATTGCGACAAACAAACAGCATGAAGCGAAAGGATAAAAAGTACAATGTCATTTATCATCTTCACCATCACATACACGAATCCTTTTGATTGAGATTTCAAAGGATTCATCCTATCCTCTCTAACTCTAGCTGGATTGACATAATGGGCAGTAATGCATGAAAAGGGAGACCTAACTGTTCAAATTGTGTTAAAAATAGGCTGACCAATGCTGAACTCTCCATCAATAACTTTAATGCTCTTCTAAACCTATAACCATCAACGTAGATAATGGGCAGGGACGACTCAAAATTGTTTTTCATCCTTTAAAACTGCGTCCAAACTTCACAGCTCTAAAGTGACAAATTAAAAAAAAACTCAAATTCATCTCTCTCTGATCCTATATTGTAAAATTAAAACTTTGGAAGACCCGCATAAACGACAAAGCGTTCCTTCCAACCATCAACTTAGTTATCCACATATTTGTTCCGGTTCTCTTCAAAATTTCATGAAACCGCGCATAGGTTATAAAACTAGAGTGGAATTCTTTGATCTAATCCTGAATCGCACTTAAATGATAGGATCAGAATTTGCCATTAACGCGAAACCAAATTCCATTCCAAATGTTGAGTACGTTGAATTTACTTTCAACCCCGCTTTACATCCCTATAATCATAGTTTTTTCTTATGGAACAAACGCAGCCAACAACTAACGACTTTTGTTTGAAATGGCAATAATACCTCCCTCCCTCACACTTAAAACCGAACTCATTTATGGAACACGTACAAACAAATTTAAATACTTGGCATGCAATTCCGGCTGAGAATAAGTTGTGGTTGTACATACGCTCTCCCATTATTCAATTGAATGAAAAGGTTAATGAAAAAATGTCTGGTCGATCATGTATTTTATTTGTCGATGCACATTTTAACCTTTTACGGCTCCCGTGCCAATCTTCGTTACTAAATAGTAGCTCTTGCGGTAGCTTCATAAAATACAACATCAAAATAATCTGGTTTCATTATGGATCCCTCCAGCTCAGAAATTACTTATCAAGGGTGAGATCACATTAATGTGAGTTACAGTCGTATATTATTAGATTCCTCAAAGTTGTTGGAGATAAGATAGTCAGAATGTGCATACCAAATAATATCAAATCGAGAGTGCAAGCTTAAAAAATATAACCCATTCCAATCCCTAAAACATTCTGATTTCAATCTTGCCCATTCAAAAAATTGGAGTGAATTCAGTAGCTCTTATTCCGCGTTTCCATTGTTTACAAACTTATTGGAGTATGCAACCCTTTCTGATCCTCATCTCCCTTTGTTTTGTAATTCACATTATTCATGTCCATCCATCCCTCGTAATGTAATTTGTTAAAAATCCTGCTGCATTTAACCAACACCCTCAGCTGAAGTTAAGTAAAAAAGCATAATGAAAAGAAAATTACAATATTAAGTGCAATATATAACTCAAAATTTGTCCACGCTTCGGCCAACTGCCAGGTGGACAATAAAGATTTCTATGACGGGTTGAAAAATTTGGATACATATACAAAAATAGCTCTGCATCATATAACGTCATGTAATAGCTTTACATATTTAACATTCAAACGCATTGTTATTATTTGGTAGACTACACGGCACGAGTCATTTGTCCTGAATTGGATTGCACAACAATCAACAAACGGAACACTAAATCCCAAGGTGAGACAAGGAAGGGTTGAATTGCAGTTGTTCATAAAAAAGAGACCCACCGTCAAATGTATTGAGGTTTGAAAAGGGTGGCAGACAGAAACACAACTATTCATCCTGACCTCTCACTCATTCCACACAAATAACACCTTTCTAATGGATTTCCACACGATTTTCATCTAAAACTCTCCACGGGTAACGTTACTTATTAGAGGGGACAACGACAGCTGCTTCTAAACAAGCTAATTCTAATATCAACATTCACTAATAATGAAAACATGCTCCAAGCCAGCAAATAGGATATACTGCACCGACTTACAACATAATGCTAGATACGTATCTCAGCGTTTAGTAAAAATGTTCAAATTTTGTAAAGTTTATCTGGAAATGGTTACTTGTGCCATACTCTGCTCAATCTAGCAACCAACAGACTGGAATTTAAATGACAAATGAATTAAAAAATGGGTAAGCACACACTTACTGATGAGTTTTTGACTCATCTGCCATATTACGCCGGTGTAAAACTAAGAACGCTTTAACATAGTTTACGTTATCAGGAATAATGATAGAAAAAGTAGGTGAACGACAATAATAAAATAAGGAATATTTATTGAGCATGCGAATTTGTTCATAGTTATACATCCAAGACAAACCCGGACAAATAAACATTATTGCTGGGAAACTCCTGAACGGCACATGTCATTCTAAATTCTCTTAGCCAGTGTCAGTATTTTCTCCAGCACTACCTGATGTACTTGCAACATGGCATTTTATTCTAGTATCAAACATGGTAAGATAGAAAAATGTAAGTCAGTGTAATGTGTTGTAATGTAATTTTATGATAGAGTAAAAATGTAGGCTACATTTAACTTTTCAGTCACGTAATTGAAATGCCAACAGCATACGATATTAGAAATATTATGAATATATTTAGTTTACTCTGCTCAGCTCAAACTCTTCCCAATCCAAGCTCAACCAAAGTGCTTGTTATAATACTTTCTCCCTGCCCGCCTGCCAACACATCACTTTATTCTTCCTACTATTCCAACCATGCTGACTTTTTTATCCTTAGCCATAGAGGAAGTGAATCTCAGCTATGGTTGGATCCGACAGATAGTCAGCCCATCCATTCTTGCCAAAGCCAGCCAAGAGAAGCAAGCCAAAGCAAAATCTCCAGACCAAATAAGCTCAACAGGGAAAGTAAAAAAAGCAAAGTAAAAGCTGAGCAGGATAAGAAACCCAAACAAGTTTACTTTATACTGTAGGAAAACTGACTGTTTGGAAACTGCTTTTCCCCAAGAAGTAAGCCTTCAATCATCTTTTTCAGTCTCTGGTAGCTAAAGCCAGTTTTTTCCATCGTCATGCACGTCGGTATGCATGCGTGCCTGCATACAATTCCTCATAAAAATAACTTTCAATGTAAACTTCAAACCAAACTCGGTTTACAAAATCCCTCATTTCAATTTCAATTTGGTTACAAATTTTACGACACGTTCAAATTTAATTTAACCAGTAAAGCAATGTTACGTGTAACACTGAAAACAAAAATGGATGAGGCATTCTCCACATGAAAATATTAACATACACTTGGAAACCAATTTGGTTACAAATTTTACGACACGTTCAAATTTAATTTAACCAGTAAAGCAATGTTACGTGTAACACTGAAAACAAAAATGGATGAGGCATTCTCCACATGAAAATGTTAACATACACTTGGAAACCAATATATTTACGTGAAAGCCTAATTTATGCAGCGATTGTGGTGTTACCAAAAACATCTCGCATAAAGTTTTATTCAACTGAAAGACTGCAATTACTGCATTATTTCTTCAGCAGGACAAGCAATAATGCACAGTCCACTGGTGTAGTTGGCTTTCTTTGCCACAGTTACATTTTCTGCCCGAGGAGGTTTCCATTTAGTAGTTGCTTATTCATTAGGAGTAATTCCAAACACTGAACTACAACCAAGGAATTGTGTGGCGTGTACGCACGCAATATAAGAATTCACTCGAGGCAAGAAATATAAATACGGGGAAAAGAAAAAAAAACAACGGGTTGGACACCTTTGCACAGAGCTCGCAATACGATTCGGAAAGTGCTTGTTCCGTCGAAATGCAATAGTGTGTAAATTTGTATCCAACAACGCGTTTACTTAATCGGGTTGGCACTCAAAAAGTGCAAGGTGATTGTGATTAATAGGCAAGGTTCAAATCCTACAGCCCTTTATACTATAGTAGCGGCACTTAGTAAAATGGTATAATATTTTGAATATTAATATTATAATGCACTTTTGCGGGTAAGGGTAACTCCTGGAAACAACAATGTTCAAGACCACGTGCTCAGGAATTCCTCTGTTTATTTGACTGTATTGTTTAAAAGTTGCTAACACATGTAAAACCATCCAAGACTGGCAAACATCTTGTCTACATACTCTTACACCCATTTACATACACAACAAAAAAAGGATACAAAAGCAACACGATGTTTCATTGAAGTATTTTGTTTCCATCCACCATGAACCACAACCCGCCAGTAACCTGTAACGTAACTCCATTTAAAGGAAGGCGTTGTGTTGAAGTTAATCTCAAGTAAATCTAAATATGCACTTTTGAAAACCAAGCACTAGTTTTCTCTCCTGCTTCATCTCATCCTTTTTTTCTCTTTTTTTCTGCTTCACACACTCACCCCAACCTTACCTGTGCTACTACTGCACATAATAGATTAGGCAAAGAGAAAATCCTTCCATTTATGCGATTGCTTTCTTCCATTTTCATTACTTACTCACAATGAATGGAAAACACAATGCTTTGTAGAGCTGAACTGAAGATTTTGACTCGGAGAGTTAAAGACTTTCCACTCACTTTTCTAGCCACCGTCTCGGCTTCATTTTCTTCTAGTATTTCATCCAAAGAAAGAGAGTCAGATAGATAAAAGCGGACTTTTCTCTTTCCAGCTGCGGTGGAGACCCAAGATAAATTCAATAATGCACACCTATCCACTATCCACCTACATTTCGACTCAGATTGAGAAGAGCAAAGTGCTCAGTCAATCCCCAAGAAACAAAACAAACGGGAATTCTCTCATTACTAATACTTTCTTTGCGTATGTATGCTTCCTTGGATTGAATCTAATCCACATCCATTTCGACAAATCCCCAGGACAGGATAACATTGAATCGCTTCCCCATTTCTCCTACTTTCTCCAGTTCAATTATCACCAAAGCAAAGAGAACAAGGCACACAATATTTACTCTCAGATTTCGGAATGAGAGTAAAACAACATTTTCATTTTGTCTGAGAAAAATCGACGAGTAAGTTAATCTTGACTGTCTTCTACGATATTAGAATAGAGCATTGGTGAGTAAATTTCAACTTTTCCTTAGAGGATTTATTATACAGGGAGAGCCGTACATGTCTTTAATTTTGAGTACAACACCATAGCGAGTAGACGGAGTTGTGCAATCAATCATCGTCGCACCACCTCATGGAAAACAAAAGTTATTTTCTGTATTATGAAAGGAACCAGGTTGTTCTAACCCTTGTCCTGATTCTAGGTAACAGCCATGGCAAGAGAAGGTTGCGAAAATTGTAAACTTATTTACGAAAAAGGAAAATCCTGATCCGGGTTCCAACTTTTGAGTGGAGCAATACTGCTATCTGTTATTTAGCTAGAAGTAAACATGACTCGGTGACATTTGGCGTTGAAGCCAAAATCATTTTCGCATTAGATTCGGATTACGAGTCAGAGTGCAAAAAGTGGGGAGTGGAATTACTTTCTCTGCGATTTTGCAGGGTGAGGAGAAGGAGTCCATTTCATTCCACTCAACGCGATATATTTATCTATTAGATTTAGAAACAGGAAACATTACGTGGCAGAGTGGGTCTTTATTTATTTGATATGGATCAGCAACACACCAACCACGTACAAGGAGAGCATAGTAGCAGTCAACAAACACAACGTGATGATTTCGAGGTTTAAGGGTTCATAAGATTTTACCAATGCGGCTCTGCTGTAATACCTCCTCACTCAAACTCTCCAGCAAATTTGCACTGGATAAATATTGAAGATCAAGGCTCAACCTTTTGACGGGTTTTCCGTAATCGACTACAAGTCCAGACTTTGTCAGAAGTTTTACATTACTGATACTGCTTTCCTTCCATCATCCCCATTTATGATGGCTTTCTTCAACTTCAACCCGTATGAATTAAATTCATAAATCCACGACTATCTAAAATTGAATCTGCTTCCTATGACCAATAAGATTTCTGGAAGCATCCATACCAAACAGCAAAAAATATCTAGGGCAACTTTTTCGAAATTAGACGAGTCATTCCAGTAGCAGACAAATTTTATGCGTTCACCCAGCATATTCAGGAAAATAATATTACAGCAATTGTACCGTTTTTGCAAAACTTAAGTAGAACAAACGGACGAAGTCAAACCCAATCCACGAATCTGGAATGGAGAAAGTCATCAATTCCATCATACCAATTTCATTTTTCCCATGAAGTGAACTCATTCTGCAAGAACTAACGAGGGTAATAGAGACAAAACAAGAGGAAAGAGTGCCGTGGTTGAGTGAGTATATACTTGGCTCCATTTCGGGTTAGTGCAAAGAGAAAGTCAAAGGGCTGGGGTTAAAGTTGTGCAAATTGGAAACTTTCACCTCCGTACCTTTCGTCTACATCAATTCGTATTTGATCCGTATATTTCCAAAAAAGGATTCAGCTTTTACACAATTCAACAGAAGGAAAGTTACAGAGAAGCGAAACAAGCCACAAGTTGTTATTTCTTCCCTTTTACATTTTCACAATGGTGAGCAGAACAAGAGAATAAAGTAAACGTTAAAAAAGGACGAGATAGAAAAAAACCAAGCCACTGGCACGACCACGACAAGCAGAGTGAGAGTCGAGAGAATGAGACCGACGAGAGGGCTCAGAGACTACAAAAGAAAGCCATAATCGGGACAAGAATCAATGTTCAAATTCAATTCCATTCACTGTATCTCGTAATACTCACCTGAGCGTGATGTTGAGCGAACAACTTTTGACTTTTGTTTCCCACTTTGGCTTTTGTGACAATTCAACGAACCTTTTACAAAAATAAAAGACTTTCTCTTTCAGACCCATCAGGTAAATTCAAGTGGGAGAGAGTGAGTTCAGTTCCGGGTTTAACGGAGAAAGTCTGTCCTCTTTATCCTTCTACGAGAGGTTACTTGGTTATTTTTATTGGTTGCTTGTCGGTCAGACACAGGATAGTTAACAAGAATAGATCGAAAAGACAGGATATTCCTTTCAATGGATTGATTTAGACTGAATTTTAATGGGTTTTTGATAATCAAACATTTGGATTTAGTAAATCTATGAAAGTTTGATACGCAGAATTACATATATATTGCTCTGGATATTAATAAATAACTTAGCAAAAAAAAATTGGTTTATTATTTACTAATTACGCTTAATTTAAATTTAAAAACTAATGGCGGAATGAAAATTTTCGGGTATTTATAAAGCTGAAGCAATTGTGAATCAAAGTCAACAATGTGCAGCAAAATCCTGTATAATGAAGCAGATTTCAACAAAAACCTCATACTGATTATAAATTAACAACAAAAGCACAAAAATATTCCCATTCCATAATACGCAGCATCATTATAAACTTGTTGTTTGTAGTGGGATGCAGTATTTAATATGCTCACTAAAAACTAACAGACCTACTTCCTGAATAAGTCAATAGTTCAACCTGAGTTGTGCACGAAGCTAAAGTTATGAAAGGCCGGAAGATAAAAAGCAAACTTGACTGAGAATCCCTGGAGATTAATAACGCTCTTTATTCCCTCATCTCCTCCTCTTCCTCCCCAGCACAAGTAATACCAAGATAAGGATTCCAGCTATCTCTTATATTAATGCTTTCTTTATTAGAAAAAACCAGGTCCTGCTGCTAAGCTCTGCCGCATTACATTAGCAGAACAACAAGATTCAAGTGGAGGAAATCCAAATTCAACTATGTCAGCAAAAGGAATTTTACAAATAACTTTTCCCTTATCCAAAGTCCAGTCAGACTGTCGCATGATATGGACATTTAGTTAGTTAGTCAGTCAAGTCATCCGGCAATTACATAACTAAACCAGTCAAACAGGGCGTAGAATTGGACGCTATATCCAAAACTCGCAAACCACACACGGAGACAATGACAAAAGAGTCGATAAAATTACATTACTACAACTCTTCTTTAACTTAGCGTAATGTAATTACATTTTCCCACTAACTTACGAAACTTGTTTGCTCGAGAAAAACTGCTACGCAAGATTGCTTCATCCAATCTACTCATTCTTTCAGAAATTCCTCCTTGTGTCGGTGGCAACTACGGCAAAAGTTCAATTGGAGTCCAGTAAGTGGGTCCAAAGAGCAGAAAATAAGTCTAAAAAAGGAATCTTGGCTTTGGAGTTTAAGTAGCACAAGAACAAGAAGTAGCTCGTGTTTCATCAGCATCATCTTATTATTAGACATTGGGATGGTTTTGTCACTGTCCACAAACTAACCAAGCTATATTTACGTGCTGCTCCGTCTTCCTGATATTCTAGCATTTTGTGCAAGTTACCTGTCAGGTCGATGCAACCTGACTCAGGATTGTATCTTACACAATGCGGAGTCAGAGTTGCAAACCCAAATTTACTTTACACTGTCATACTTAAACAAATGAGGAATGAAATGGGTAGAGATGGAAATTAAGAAAAAAAGTTGGGAAAGATTTTCTCCAGATTTTATTCCACCCCACATTCCCAAGTTAAGAAAGATATGAAAACTCAGCCAAGTAGAAGGACATCAAATCAACATGAGGAAAATAAGAAAAAACTTCCTCTTTTCTTCATTATTCAAAAGAAGCAATCAAACCGGGCGGACGGAGGTAAATAGAGCTTACTTTACTTGAATGTGATGTGAATCTAACAACCAGCTTGGCCCGATGACATTATAATGAATGACTGCAAAAATTCTTGCAACGGTAAAGAACCATGAGCAAAGCTGTTTTAACGAAAAATCTTATGGAATTTGTTCCCATATCATGAGTCGGTTGTAATGTAATGTAATGTAATCGATCTAAAAAGCATTCTCATGTCATGATTAATTCCATTTTTTATCCACCATCCTCCAGTCAGTCAAATCTACTCAAAGTCAAATCAAAATCAAGTCCAAAGCCCATCCTATGGACCGACACAGGCTCAAAGAGATTAGATACAAAAAATAACACTGTCCAAACTCCACAATATGTAAGGGAACCGCTTGCATAATGAGTGGGGGGAGGTATGGCTCATATCCTTTTAAAATAAGTTAGTTTCAATTCAATTTCATCCCAACTTTTTAATAATGCAGTTTCTCTGTCATCCAAACCTTCCGTCGGCACCTAAATGAATGAAAACATTCATTATGGCTCGTTTTTGGACTATTCGATGAAACTTAAAACATAAAGCTCCGAACCTGGGAAGCCTGCAAGTTTGAAGTGTGATGAAGTCTGGAATTAATGTACATTTTATTCACTAGTTGTCACCGATTTCCGTTTCTGATAGATTTATTATCCTACTCTGCTTACACCACACACTCGCTCTGTCAAACTCTTCCTTTTCTCATTCCCTCCCCATTACAAATCCAATAAAAATGTCCAAGTTGGATTGAATTACTAACCGCGTCAGGACTGGCCATTTTCCCAACACAATTGAAATAGTGCAAATGTAACATGAAGACTTGGTTACAAAGGTTACAAGGACTAACAAATATGCATGCCTCATAAAATGTGTGATATCAGGCTGTGGATACGCAATATCATTAAAATAAAAACATATTACACATCAGCTGTGCTATGTGCGTAGTGTACTCTGTATTTTATCGTATTACAGCTTTTACTTAACTCGCAAATGTTCATTCCTGACAAGAGGAAAAAAGAACACGAGCTACTTTTTCATTACAAATACTGTTGTTATTTTCTTGGTCTGGTCAGCACAGCTCTACTTTCTACTTGCCAAAGGTTAAGTGCTTTTCCTTCAATTTTGTTTGGGCCAAGCTTTTCTAACATCTGATAAAACACACTTTACTCCAACAAATGGACTATGGAGAAAGTAGGAAAAGTGGCTCAAATGTGCACTCCACAATTCTCGTTTCTATTTCCTGTAAACACATGCACTGCCTCTTTCTTCTCACGAATTTACTTGCCTTTCATGTCATACATACAGCCACAGTCTCACCTCACTTAGTTCACAGGCTAGGCTATACCAGCTACAAAAGAAATAATGACAAGTGGCTGGTTGGCCGAGTGATTGTTACACCGCGACCACGTCAAAAACCAGGAGATTGAGAAGATTTCTCTTCAACTTTGTTTTCCCAAGGCAGGATGGAACAAATTAACTTTTTGCTGTGTAATTTGATCTGCAAATATTGTTGCGAGCTCCAGTTTCTAATTTTCACGTGTGCTAAAGCGTAATTCAATGTACTTGACCCTATTTTTGAACGTGTTCTTGGTAGAGTTTCATCTCAAAGGTACTCCACATCAGTCCACACTGGACTCTACTTAAGGAACGGAATTAAATATAAAATACACAAGCATTCAATTGGTTGGATAGTTTGCACTACATCAGTACAAGAATCCATTAGTATGTCTCGTCCAAAAAATCACACAGAAAATAAATACGTTGGCTGAATGAATGTAGTCATAAAAAACAAATAAAGGTGGCAAAAATATGACCAAGTCTACTGCTTTCACTTGTACTCTACTTCTAAAACTATTATTACTCTCAAGCATGGGTTGGCTGTGATCATTAAATAAATGGCAAAGTGTTGGTAGACATTATTACGTGGCGTTCAAGCAGAGTGGTCACTTCTATTGATCCCGTACAGTGCAATATGTGGCGAATAAAGAATACTATGCTCCCTATAATGTTCTACCAGAGTTAAAGCACCAGAAACACTTTCACTCACTGCAATCCAAACCCATTTCTAACCAAATGCAGCTAAAACGACCCTCGAACATTTGCAACATGAAGGCGAAAAAGAAAAATGACATTGTACTTTCCTACCAACCACTCACATATTATTCAACAACCACTGGAATATGTTGCAGTACTTGCATTCACGGGTTTTGAGCCATATGGCTCGACAATCGCAGAGGACGTGGAAGAACATTAATTCAAAGCCACTTTGGTAAATAAAAGTAGATTCTCATCCTTCACTCATATAAAGAAATAAATTGACCAAAGCGAATTGAAATTGACTTGAATCCCTGTGCAAACACGGAACACAATACAAAAATAGAGGCAGACGGGAGCTTTAGGACGACGACATAGATATCCACACCACTCTAAGTCTTTAAGTCCTTTGCACAGGCGGAGCAGAATATGAATGGATGGATTGATAGGTGGCCTGGGTGGTATCAAGTGAAACCAAGCAAGAGTAGAATGACAATGAAAATGAAACTGAATGTGGGATCATCTCTATTGACTATTGCCTTCTGCTAAATTGTACAATCACATTGGAACCGCCCTATGTTAAAAAAGAAATGAGTCAACAACTCCAAAGTTGTAATTTCCCTTTACTGAAAGAATACTGGAATTCACATCGCTCAGTGTTCTAGTCAAGGTGTGGTAACAAATATTGCGAGATCTAATAAAAAAATGACGTATGGATTGCGTACACACTTAGTAATGATATAAATTTCCTTGGTACACTAGTTAATGTAACAATCCTACCCCTCTTGCCTCTGGAAGCAGTCTCAGTTACGTATACAAAGCATGTTCCACTACTTGGTACCACTTAACTTATTAAAAGTTTACGATATGTGTAATATACAAAATTACAAGTTTATACCGACACTAAAAACGATTACAAATCTGGCTAAATAACCTAACCACCTCGTGCTGTTTCCAGGAGTTTGCAACTTTTTGGGTAGCCCAATATCAACATTCTTCCCTTCTGGCTTAAAATAACACTGAATCTGACATGACAAAAGGTAATAAACTGTGGCAACAAAATAGATATATTAAAGAGCCGAGCTGTGCTCTTCAACTCTTAATGTTGAATGCGTTGTCGTGGTGTATGATTAACGTGGTATATTTCGAAAACGTTTCCTTCCAAAATACTACAACACATGAAGGTCACAAAGGGATTGACTGTCGGATGATTGAATATTTTTTACACCAATAATTAAAAAAAAAACCGTTGGACTGCCACGGACAGACAGACACCATGATTGCAAAAGGGTTTCGCCTTTCATATCTAACTGGATCTCAGAGTTATAAATATGTTGAATTTCAGACTACTTATAGCACTGTATGTTGAACAATTTCCACAAAATATTCCAAACACGTATTCGTGTCAAATTAACAGAGTTAATACACGCATTATTTTAAAAAATTGAATGAAACACACCCCCAACCTTACTCCATAAAGTCAATATTGTTAAATTAAGAGTGAACCTTGGTTGCAAAGATTTGATCAAAGAATGTGTTTGTAATTACACAATAAAAACATTCTTCGACTACTTTTGCTTTTTTGAAATAATTCAACCTGCATGTGACTCAACTTTCTCCTATGTAGTATCTATACTAAAAATATGCATGTGCCAATATGTGACTTAATTACTGAAAATTTGGTCCAGAGCGTTAAGATCCCGGAATGAAGTTAATGCAACCCGGACGAACCTGGTGAAAGTGAAACAATAAATGGCAGGAAATGGGAAGTCGGAAGTTGACCCCTTATCTTCTGGGCTTCATTCAACAACTCAGTAACAAGTTATCAAACTCTTCTTATTTCTTTCTTTCTAACTAAGTCAGCTCTGTCACAATGGGCCAAGTATTAACGAATTGATAAGATTCGGCTAGTCCAGTCCAAGAGAAAAAGGATATCAATGTATCAATAACTTTCTTTTCGAATCTTCATCCCGTGATGTTATCAAATCCTCTCTTCGTATTCTATGCTGGACAAAGAACATCTTTTTCAGGTCATCTCATTTCATTGTTTGTAACTTATTTCAGTTAACCTCTGTCAGCCAGGGAACGTTACTTCTGCGAGTCAAGACAAGAGAAGAAGATGACGCCAACCGACCAGCAACCCGACATCAAACTCCAAAACGAAGAAAGTTTCCAAATAAATAAACCCGGAATAAGATAAACCGCCCAGGCTCATCCTCTTCTCAACTCTATCTTTATCTTGACTGTACAGGTCATAGACCAAGTAGAAAAAGATGATCCAACACAAGACGGTGGGAATCTTCAGAATCTTCATGGATGGAGAAAACAGAAAGCATTCAGAAAATGAGATGATATGACAAAGGTAATCTAATGGAATCACCCCGTTTTTTTCTCTCATCCAACTCAAACTTATGAGAAGTGACGCGACAACCTCTTCACTAACCAAGTGATAAACTACAAAAAACATGTGCTTGGTGAGCTTAAAAGAAAGATGAATGTCCGAAAGTAAAAATGGTTTCATTTCTGTGATAAGTATGAAGGTATCAAACAGGGATGAGTTTACTAAAGGTCAATCCTCCAACTTGGACCCTGGTCACTTGTATGACTTTTTCGACAGTGTATCATACACTGTGTATGGCCCAAATTTTAAACCAAGTCATTGAATCCATCAGCACGTTGTAATTCCGGCAAACATTTAGAAACCCAACTTGATGGTGACACATGAATTAGTTTTGGATTAAAATTCTAAAGTAGTGTACCAGTTATTTGTGAGATGCAAGAAATGACACCCATACATACCCATATACGACTAGAAATAATAATAAAAGAGCAACATAATAACTTGGAGTTACTTACCGAACCAACTTGGTTAATCGGGATCCGATCGGGTTGAGCACGTTCGAAACTAATGCACTCCTGACCAGAACCAAACGCCAGCCAACGGGGTGAACTGGACAATGCCTTCTTACACGCTCCACGCACTGTGCATCTGCAATTGACAAGAGAAATATATGTAAGTTAAAAGTTGACTCTGCTGCAAAATACAATAACCATGTAATGCAACCATGTCCCTAATAACTGGACTCATTCACAATAAATCACGACAAGGCAGCAAATATTTTTTAGCTCAGCCAAAATAAGAAACCCGCTTAGCAAACCCATTTTAACCGTTATATTTTGATACAAAACGAGGGTATAATAAAATTTTACAACGTTTTTAAACTTTTACAACCGGAAAATCATTCTAAAATAAGTGCCAATGAAGCACAATGTTCCTGCTCCATTTGAGGAGAGGAAAGTTGAAGTTTCAAGAGTCAACAGTGACACAAGAAACGAAATGAAACACGGACCGAATTTTATTTCATAATCCATTCACTCTCAACTTTGTAAATATCTTTACAACCCAGACCATCAAGTTTACTCCCTATTTCGTATTCCAGCCAAGTTCCATTTTGTCCACTGTGTAGAAGAAGTAGCACCACGGCCACTGCATCTTTTTCCTTTTTACGCATAAGAATCTAAGACTCGTTATGCTGCGTCTGCTGCTGCACATCATGAATTTATATCCTGAAATTGGAATCAGATTTTGGGGAGAAGGGGGAAAAGATGGGAAAACTGGAGCCGTCGGGCTATGTATCCCCCTCTGGCTGGCTCGACGTTGACATTACATTATGCCTTTGGTGGTACTTTAGTCTATTTTACCCACAATCAGGGATATTTCATAGGTCCACACATTCATTCACTGCAGATATGAGCGACATTCAAAGCTTATTTAGTGGGAAATGGACGACATAGAAAAAGTGCAACCTTCAGCAAGAACTATGTATGTGCTTTCTTTTTCTCCCAAACAACTTGGAAAACGAAGATCAGAAAATATCCTATTTTCTTTTTGTTTTATTGCCTTCCTTCCTTACTCCCATTATATTACATATCTTGTCGTGTGCAAGGCCAAGGACCACAAATAGAATTAGCATTGAGAAAAACAGATCCAACAAACTTATAGAAAGACATGAAAAGTAAGATGAAACAAAGCGAAGCAATTTGAATGAGTCGCAATGCACTCGGTAAAAAAAAGTGGTGTCTTGTTTTTTACTGCTTGCTAGAAAATGGGACAACATAATATTTATGTATTAAATCATGACATTGCTAGTCGTTAATACATGTAAGTAGCATTTCATCAAAATAGTGCAGTAAAATGGGAGATGTTTTAGGAAATTGTGTCGAATTTCTGAGTTTCATTTCCAACTGCTCTCTTCCCTGATATCTATCAGATAAACCATCACTCATCATTAGAGTTAATTAGAGCTGCACACAGTAGAGTGATAGCGCAGAGATTTCACATTGCATTGCATCCAGCAGACCAGGAAGAACAAATAAGATTAATTACGAATGAAGCGGATTCAAACTAAAGCTGCTTTCTCTCAAACTCTGCAAATTCACAGAGGAAATGTGATTGGGTTACATTGTACGCAGCTGGAGGCTACTCCTGCTCCTCTATCTCTCTATTCCTTCCATGGGTGGAGGACAAAAATTGAGCAAAAGTTGTGATTAATCGTTATTCCTTAAATGGTGAAAACAGACATTATGAGAAATTGAAGTGAACCCAAAATTAATCAGGCTCATTTGATTTGGGATGAAATTATGCTGGGAAGAGCACGATTAATTTTGGAATGAACAGGGAAACGTTTAAGGAAGTTTACGCCATTTGGTAATTTAGCAATTGCCCAAATTCAGTTGATGACTAATTGCACAGTTCCTTCATAGGGTTTGATTCCAAGACATATAGTTGGATGATGAGCCACATGTACGGGAATTCAATTTATCCAAATGATAATGACGGTGTTTACTACCACAAGTTTAAAAACTTGGAACAATGGATCATGGATCGGATAAGGTAAAGGATGAATTCTTGGTGGTCTACTAACCACTTGCCGCAGGTGTAAAAGGTGGTCCTTTTGTTCTTAATGGTTAATGGCACCCGATTTCCCTGCCTTACAAGGAAATTGATACGAATGAATTTACAAAGTAATGGCAAAATGTCAAAGCCTTTTATGCATATCGCACTCTCTAATCCACTCCCTCGCTCTCAATCCAACCAACCACCCATCATCGACATGAACTAATCTATGAGTTGCCAACTCTCTGATGTCGGTATCTGTGGTAAATATTTCCAATAAAAATTCTACGTACGGAAACGAAACTGACTTGACACGTAATTGGCAACATTATCGAATCAATTCAAGTTTAAAACCGCAGAGCCGATCAGTCATGCCCAAATAAAGAGCAGGGTCAAATACAGAGTTCAATAAAAGAAAATGATACCAATCCTGCTTTGCCAAAGCTTTATTCCTATTTCAGAAAAATCTTGTATTTTTTTCCTTAATGCAACATCCTCATTTAAGTCGTTGGGAAAACTTCGTCATTTTTTCCCCCGAAATAGATCCAAAAACATAGTATCACACCGAATTATTGGAAACCGCACAAAGCCCGTTGATATTCCTTTAACTAATACCATACCCATGAACCCTTCTGAGTGAGTCAATAACCCTTCTTTACGGGAAACCACTGTCAAAATCAACAAACTTGCAAACATGGAATAAAAATGAGAATAAAAATTAGGACTCGTCTTCTTCCGAACAGAAACAAGCTTCCTCAAGAAAGTTTATTTGAGGCCAATTTACATTCTATCTAGCCAGCGTATGAATTCAGTAAAGTGTAAACCAAACCCTGCTTTTCTCAGTTCTCAAAACTTATTGAATAATGTATAATATATCTAACAAGATACACTTCTTTTAAAAATCCACGGAATCTAATCCAGCCCACATATCATATCAACATCCAAAAAAATATTCACTATCCGTCCCTATCCGCAAAAAAGTAGAAATGCAATTCTGTCATTCGTATTCCCAGAACAGCAAATCCATATCTTCCAAACATTGCATGGTTTTAGCTACCGTATCCTAATATGGAATCGATGGAAAGGAATCATCGATACAGAGCTACATATATAATGCCGAAAGGAATACCAATGAGAAAGCAAAAAAAACCGGGTAGACCGAAAACGAAAGCAAATTTACTACACAGAAAGACGAACCTCACTGTCCAAGCAAGTAGAGTAGACGCAATAAAACAAATACGCCAAGTTTTATTTACTCATACGATATCTACAAATTCTAAACCATAAAAATCTGATCAGACAATGCGCTACATAACTTGTTTGTGAAATATACATCTTATTTCCCACATTCACTGAAAATAGGGTACATAACTATCGTCTTCACCACGACAAATTATATGTTTGTCAGAAAAATGAGAGCTTCTAATCCGCAACACTTAACAACACCATGGAAATTCCGTGTATGACTTGCAGCCAAACCAACCAAAATTCGTTCCAAGTGGTCTTGCAAAGTGTAAAGGTCGCAGACTAAAAGTATTAAATGGTGTTAAAGCTGTTTCATATTAGCTTGAGGCGTCTTTCTTCCACGGGTGAAAGAAATAGATTTCGAAGGAGCTAAACAATTTCACTGGGAGTGGTTTTTTCAATTGAATTCTGCTTTATCCAACTTGCCGCGATAAAGTTCCAGAGTAAAGACTCTTTACTAAGTAGTAACAGACAAAAAACGTCACAGATTCTTGACCAAAATGTGCAAAGAACAAAACAGACATCAGGGTTCGTACGAACGCGGTGCCAGATCATACGGGTTGGTGGACCGTGAATGAACATTCCTTTTCACCCATTTTACTCGAAACAGAAACAAGTTTTCAGCCCCAGAAAATGCACAAGTGTCTGAAGGGTTGGACCGTGAAATTCCCTATTTCTTTCACAAATTAGCAGAGGATAGAAAATGACGGATGTGTGGTAACTAGCAAGTAAGTGAGGGAAAATAGTTTCATTATAACTTAGACCCAGCTTCTATAGTGAATAAGAGGAACGAGTTGGTGAAAGCGAAGAAATTAAGGATTGGTAATGAAGGACTGAAGCTGAGTGGGAAATAGGCAAAATTTTTGTAGAAAAGTTGGTGAAAGTTATTAGAGCAAGCACAATCGAATTTGCTCATTCACTGCAATGGCCAACTTTTTGGCGAAAATGGAAATGCATTACTTTTGTCCAATAGTCTTTCCTTATCTCTTCATCAACAAGAGACGGCTAGAGCGAGATTGGTTTTAACTACTTCTCGTCCTGTCTCTTGCCCTCAATTTCTGCTAACTTTGTAACGAACCAAATTATTTATTCCCATTTAAACTTTAAAACTAATTACGCTAATCAGTTACGGATTTTTTAAAAATGAGTAGAAATATTTCATCGCTGTCAAAAAATGTAAAGCCTGTTTTCATTTTTACGGAAGCTGGACAAAGGCTATAGAGTATTTCATACATCTAGTCATTCATAATTGGATCATTAGTCCTAATATTCTTAAAAGTACAATATCTTTTGTAAAAAAAAGTAAACACAAAATTCAAATTAGGTTGCAAAAAAGAATTTCATGAAACCGTTTTGCAAATATACATACAATTGCAGCAAGACAAAAAATACATGTATACATGGAAATCAGTGGGTAGATGAAAAAAACGTTTCGAAATACATTTTTTAATTTCTGGGCTTTCATTGTCAATACGAGACTCTGATTTTAAAGAACAAAGGGTTTTGCAATTTTTCGTTCTCTTTGTTAAAACTCGTAAAATTGGAATACAATGAGCAACACGAAGCCTTTTACTCTGAGATTTTTAAAGTTTTTTGCGTCCTTTCTAAATAATGTTATGCAGCAATGATAGTTCGAGTTCTAAAACCTTGTCATTTGTTTACGAGGCCGAACAAAGTTTTGCACAACGGCCCCATTTATTACGACACACTCAGACATAATGCAGTGCAGCGCAGTAAAATACCTACATTTCTTCAGTGAATGAACTTGCAGAACAGTCCAGAATGGATTTTTTTCCACAATAAAATAAGGGACTTGTTATGGGAAAATTTCCCTCAGCTCTTTTCACAACTTGGTTCACTTTTGCATACAAACCCGAGCCATAAACTAAACTAAAACGATGAAGCCCAATGTCGACCCATCATCGCGGTGAGAAAGAAAACTCTCAAAACTTGAAGTCGCAAGGATAAAACCTTTCTAGCTTGATTTTTTGAGAAACAATCCGGTTTCGGAAGGAAAAGGTAACAAAATCTTTGGAATTTCTTGTTCCAGAGTAGCCGTTTTTTGTAGCGCCGTCATGAGAACCGCATCGCATTTTACAACATTACTCCCTCCACATCCCTGAAGTAGGATTTTCAAATCCAATTCTTCATCATGTAAATCGCAAGCAGTCGTTCAGCCACAATTTTTTTAAATGTGCTATTTTATTCTACAGAATACCGACTGACTGAATTTAGATATCCTTTCAAGGTAAATTTGTCATTCATAAAAAATCCTCTTTAAGAAATCCTCCTGGTTGATCCCGGAAAACAAAATTGCAAGTTTTCTTCCATCCAAGAAAAGGGTTGAGTTTCAAAAGTTAAATACAAGCCTATCAGAAACTCTTTCTATTTTCACAAACAACCCAAACCCAGACCCGGTGATAATCTATTCTCCACACTAAAAACTTTTCTTGGAATAAATCACGCCTCATTTAACGAGATGAGACACCTCAAATTTCCAAAGTTTTGTGAACTACTGTCTCCTCTCCCTTTGTACTTTCCACAATAATGATGGAGAAATTAAAGGAAAAATTTGACAACTTTAAACAAACAATATTATTATAATAAAGAAAGTAGGAGTTCCATCCAGAATAACAAAAGGAAGAAAGGAAGGGAAAAAATTCGTGATTTTTGGTAATAGACGTAATTCTAAAAAAGAATAATCGTTCAAAAAACATAAGTCAGTGTGATCAAAATGGACCAACACAAATGAACTCTCAGCCCTTTCTTGGGGGCTCCGGAAATGATTTTCACATCTTTTTTCCACTCTCCAGATTCACCCGATCTGATCTGACAAGGAAACCATGCCCAGCATTTTCTGAATGGTGGAGAGACTTAAAATTGGAGTGAGTGAGTTCTTTTCAGGGTGAATGTTGGATGGAAGATTGAAACAACCCCACTGCCTGTGTGTCCTGCATCTCATTACCTCCACACAATTTCTTTTCCCCCATCACATCTTCAATATCCATCCACAATCCACCATGGTCCGTGTTCTGTGTTCTGTGATGCACTCAACTGCACTGTGCCCAGATAACCCAATATAAAATCTAAATCCAATCCAATATCCGATAGAATGCAGGCAAAAACCCTTCAGCACATTCACAGTTCACATCCACAGCCACAAATTCCATTCTTTTCGTGATGATCATGATCATTCACATTTGATCATGCTATGCAAGAAAAGTTTTGGAATGAATTCTTATTTTGCAAACTCATTTTTAATTTCATTACTTAACTCGCATCATCATTATGGTCATCGGTACGGAATGGGGGCTTAACTGTGAGAAAATGAATAACAAAGTGGAACAAAGGTAGATAAAGATAAAGCAGGGAAAAGCAATAATAAAAAATAATACTGCACAGCCATCCAGATAAGTCTTATCAAGCCAAACAAGTTGTGGCAGAGGGAAGCTGTGGAAAGAGAAAGCTCAAGTATATTTATATCCATATATCGATACTACCTAATCCCTTTCCTGGAAGTACTCGATCGGGCAAAGTTAGAAGAGGGGATTATTACGAGTCAGGCTGGGAAAGGCATTTTGCAACTATATGACTGGAAGTGCAGGGTGGTAGGATGGAGAAGATTTTGAAACTAACTGGGTGGCAGTGGTAACTAAGGAGTAGGACCAAGAGTGGGAGGGGAATAACTTTGGGGAGAAAAGATGAGAGACATGAAATGAAAAGCAACACTTAAGTTCACTCTTGGATTTGATTGGGCTTAGGAGATGATGTTGATTGCTCGTGAATGATCAATATACAAGCTAGCGAGTAAGAAGGGCTCAATATAATTCTGGTCTAGAAGATTCAGTACGATTCCTTCTTTAATTATATCATAATTGAATAGTAAAACATTGATAACAAATGCGAAGATTTATTGCATTTAAATATTAAGAGCTATCCCGCATAACAATTAATTACGCCGTACCGAGGTTTGCTTAGTTTGTCATGAGAGAAAACTTACATTAACTTTTGAGTCAATATTTTGACATTTTTTGAAATCATATATTGGGTTGGATGGACTTCATCTTGTAGTTACAATATCTACCGCAAACAGTATTTACTAATTTTCACATTCCTAACGTATTGAAAAGTTTCCTGATAAACCACCCTGCTCGAGACACACGATTACAAAAAAGCCCTTGAATTACCTATTGAATTGTCTATTTTTATGTTGCACTAAAGCATGCTTATTTTACAATCGTCTTGATTCCCATCATCCTCTTCTTGCCCTTTCCTAACTACCTCATTTTGGCAGAGTCACAAAAACACTACCTACCGACATTTCCTTTGGAAGGTTTTAATGCCTCCTCCTCATTTCACTTCATGCCCCTTTCCGACCCATTTAACTCTGATCCTGAAATTCAGTTGACGTTGACAATCATAAGAAAAACCATACAGAAATTTATTTAGATTGAGCAACAAGCTTTTAGTAGTTTTCTCCGAACTGGCTCACTGTACGTACTTCATCCCATGCCTTGCCAACCCAAAGATGCGATGCATCGATGCATGATATGGATTGGGCTGGGTGGGTGGCTTTGTAAGGACGGGAAAAGCAATGTAAAAGGAAGGAAAGAGACAAACTCAATCCAACAGACAAGAGTCATTTACAAGTTGGACAGAAACAAATTTTCGTCTCAGCGTGGATAGACAAGTGTGAAGTAATTTATGTGAGTTGAGCTGATGTTGAGGGAAATCCAAGTTCAGGCACGCTTATACAGAGCAGTGACTGATACACTACACGTGGATAAACACAATTACATAACACACACCCCACCATGTTCTTAGAAATGCATAATGATCTTCTGAGACATAATGTGAAAAGTAAAATCAACAACATAAATGTGTAGTACGGATAAATTACCAAATTGTCCGTGTCAACGAATTACAACACACCTCACCACATTTCGTGCCATACCTATTTTCATTTCAAGAACAGGGACATCAATGAAGCAAATCATTGATCCACCCATCAACTAACCCCACTCTTACCCCAGTAGAACATAACTTGCACTTGTTCACATATTGCAACAACAATAGTAGTTGATGTAACTAAACCATAATCCGCCATACTGAAATAACTTTCACCAGGATGTTATGTGATGTGCATCTCGGTTCACGAATCATAAAAACAGATGCTTCTACAAATAAATGGAGGACATCAATTTGGTCAAAATTAATATTCTTAGATATGCCATATTTGTAAGGGATTACAAATATCTGAATATATTTCCTGACATAACATACCGGGCAAAAATACTTATTCGACTCCAGTCAAGCCTAGTCAAAAACATTTTTTGGGATTTGTTTACATGAAGAAATGACAGTCCGTGAAGTTAAGCAACTTAGACCAAAAAACATTTTCTATCCATGTGCTATCAAACTCTAAGCCCATTCCATATTTTATCAAATACTTATAAGTTCAAGTTCAGTTGCATTTCGGTCGATGTGTTACAAACTCAAGCTACATGATCGGATGAATCCAATCAGATCGCCCAACCCCCACTACTTCCACAGATATACACACATCTATCCGGTATATGTTACAAGATACATATTTGACATATCAAGCCATCATCTAGACAAATCCCATACACTTCTGGATATTCTTGGAAAAGATGGATGGATGGATGAAAGTTGGACGAGATGGTTCTGGTCCAACCTCCGACCCTATTTCGTCTCACAATTTTTTTCTTGCCATAGTCACAACCAACATGGTCTGATGAAAAGTGAGTGAGGGAGAAAGAAAGAAAGAAAAAAGTATCGAGAAAAACTTGTTTCACTTCATATCAGTTTAACTACACCTTTTCACATGGGCGACAAGCAGAAAGAGCCATGGAGACAGGGGAAGGGAGAGAATAAGTGGATCTGGGATCGAATAACGACACAACCGTACCACGAATCAACCCCAAACCAAACCAACTCCCATCCAAAAGTCACCCCCTAATTCACACACTCGTGATAATTAATGTCAAATATCAGCAAATACAAAGCAGCGGAGTGTGAAACAGACAAGAAAGAAAAGCCTAAGCACCCACCACCATACTCACAGATTACAGGACAATGCTACGGTAAAGTTTTTTGGAAAGAGGGAGAAACCACTCTCAGCAAATCCTTTCTACATGGTCTCTCTCAATGCAGGGCAATGATAAGCCTTGGAAATCGACAAGGTTGGAAACAAACCAAGAAAGACAATTGCATCCACAACCGCATGCTTGCTGCAGTTACAAATCTAATCTTTATCTTGGTTGAGGATACTATGGAAAAGACATTATTTGTTGCTGGGAAATGGGTAGACACTGCAAGATAAAATATGGGGGGTCGACTCTGGCTAACTTTATTTTATACGTGTACAATTCATCTTTCTCGTCATGAATGATTTCTCAAAATATGTGTCATTTAATCTGGCGTAAAAACAACTCACTTTAACTGTACTTGTTGTAATGTCAAACTAAGATGTTACTTGGACTTGGGCAGTTGAGCCTTAGTGAAATTTTTTTAGAACCAAGCTTTATAGAAATGCCACAATACTGCCGGAATAACCGAGCCAAACCAAGCTTAGTGGACATGCTTATCTACATATAACCGAGATAGGGAGTTGTAGATATAGTTGAAAGGAGATATATTATCCACTCATTTCATTGAGCCCCAAATAGGCGACGTGAGGAGGAATGGCGGAGAAGATGTGTCCCAATTGTGTGTTTCTTCCCTGACACTTTGACAAAACGTCTGTCCTACTTTGTCTTGTCCTTGGTTGGTTTGACTAGAGGCAAGGAGACTATCTCCTCTGGTAGGAATAAGTACGGAGAAGAACATTGTGTAACACACGAGATAGAACATGCTCAAGAAGTCAGAGACTTAAGACTTTCACTCAAGTTTACTCCAGGGCCCAAATTCACTTGGGTTGAAAGGTCTTATTTATCAGAAAATAAACCATCCCATTAATCCCCATTACATACTTGCATAAAACTTTATTGCTGCTTTCACTTATGAAGAAAGTAGGAAACCTCATTTATCATCTGATTCCAAATCTGCTCATTCCAACTTCTCATTCCTGAGAAATGATTTCTCTTTACTACTAAAAACTAAGCAGGTAAGTGGTGTTCATATTGCATTTCAAACTCCATTACATCAAGTTAAGCAACAAAATTTGCCCTTCACTCACTCTCTCTGTTCAGCAAAGATTGAAAACAAATTCCTACCAAATCTTTATAGGCAACAACATGTCCCTGAAAAACTTGAAAAAATTGGATAGTCCTGCATCAAATAAAATTGGCAATCTCATTTTTCTACATCAACCGTTTCTATCCTCATCAGATCTAACTACACAGATGAAAGAATGAAATAAAATTCTTTCACTCTGAACTCCAGCAATAAATAACATCGGTCAAGACATATTAATCAGGAAACACTTCAAGTTCGCTCACTTGGTGGCTACTTGGCAAATTGTAACGCAGACTGGCTAAAGACTTAAATCAGGTTTTTATTTCGTCGCGTAGCTTATTTTCAAACAGTCAAAAAATTTGGGAATAGACGACTCTCAAGAGGGCAAGAAAAACAAAGTTCCAAACTTCAAGTTTTGAAGCGAACAAGGGAATAGTTGTGAAATGGGAAAAATCTAAATTCGGTTAGACTTTTACCACCCTAGACCACCGCAACTCCCTCCCATTAATGTGTCACTCTTCATTTTCATTGATCATCCCATATGAATTTCACTTTTTCCACAATTCCATTCAAGATGAAAGAATTTGAATTTTAGATTTGACACTGTCTTCAACCAGGTATCCAGAAGAAAAAAGAAATTCCTCAACCTGATTTTTCTCTCGAGGGTTAAATTAAATTAAAGTGAAAAGGTTTTTTAAACTTTGCAAACTTGAAGGTTGAAACTGATGGATAAGGAAGTAAAGTGGGTTGATGCTTTTATAACTTCAAACTTTAATACTATACTTCACTCCAATGTCCTGGCTCCCACTTATTTTATCCAATGTAAGGCTACATCCTAGTCACACGTATGTCAACTATAGGAAATAAGTTCTACTTATTTAGCTTCGTGGTGTGCTCTCCCAATTCCAAAAGAGTGAAGAAGATAACAAAAAGACACATTTATGAACTGAGACGACTCTACACGGCAATAAAAAATTAATAGTGTCCCAACTTCGGCCACATGACATTTTAATTGCCCATAAAATCATGTCCCTTTTATCTCTTCGAACGCATTCTCCAGAGTGCAGTGGGCTGAAGTGGAGGAGACTCAGTGACCTATTAAGTTGAAATACTATTAACCTGAGGAAGAAGTAGGATTGTGGGGACGGACAGGAGTTGGGTTTGGTATGTGGCTAGAAAATAATCGTCTCTAATTGTCAAAAACCATTTTCAATTCTATTTGCAAGAGGAAGCCGTTGGGAAAGTAAAGAAAGGTATACAAACAGAAACTTCTGACTTTTGCAATAAAAAGTCGGATCGATCCAGGACACCATTGAGTATTTTTCGCAAAACAAGCAATTGAATTATTCGCAATGTCTCAGTACATTTCTGCAATACAAGTAACTGCATGTGCTAATTCGAGATTTGCCAAGTTCAATTGTAAAAATTCCAAAATTTCAGCTTAACATGCATCACAAATGAAATATAGTTTGCAATTTAACTGGGACCCATTATAGTATTAAATAAAACATTCCACCCTCCCCGTCAAGTTTTCTGAATGAATAGTGTAAGGACAGATATATAAAGCAGAGCTAAATAACACGGCATCCCACTTACCCTAAAGTACGAATTTACGAATATTGGGGGACAATAAAAATAAAACGTAGGCATGAAACATTTTACGATCTAATCCGTATCTCACACCATGATATTGGTTTCATGGTGGATCGTAAAAAAGGCGTTAGGTCGTTAGAATCCATAGATGATCTTGATCAACAAAGCATCAAGGAAAACCAACACCATCATGGACAGAGACAAGAAGAAAGCTTTCCACTCCGCAGTCAACTTTCTCTCACTCTTTCTCTTTCCCAATATACAGCCAAACTTTTGTATTCCAATAACAAAACTATAAATAAAACTTTCACCATTATTCCATCTTTCACACAGTTCCCAGACATTTCGTAAGTTGCAAATTTGAAAATCAAAATTGGTTTAATTTTCCATCTACAAATTTGAAGGAATCACACACCCACCCCCAAAAAGCAACAGTACCAAAAAATGCCACCACCAACCATCATCATCTCATCACGAGGGCGAGGAGAAGAAAGAAAAAAACGTATTTCTTTCCGGATTCAAAATGACATGAAGAATGTGGAAAAGTTGGCTTTGACGGAGAGCTATAGAGCTAGAAAATTCCTGGTTGAATGACACACAGACAAGGAATTGAAGTGCTATCTACTTAAGCAGAAAAATCTGAGGAAAGCTGACTCACAATCGGGAGTAAAAGAAATCGAGTGGAGTGCCAGCCATGCCCAATAACCCAGCGGAGGGAGTTTTAGAGATTGCAACGTGAAACCCTTCTCTGATTCCTGTTCAGCTTCTTTCCCTTCCTTCCTTCTTCCTGGTTCTTTCTTATTTCCTTCAGCCAAGAAGGAAACGTGGCATTGTTGGTCGTGTGGTAGGGTACAGCGGTTACCGGTGGTTGGAGAAATTCCATTGATTTTATGTCGAGAAAAGTGTTCACCCGTGAACTTTACTGGAGAATTTGCCACGAATACGAAAGCTTACCCATCCAAATCTGTAGCTACCATGCCACCCAGTCTGATTGCGAGGGAGTAATAAAAGACTTTTTAAAGCAAGCAAAAATCCGTAGCCATTGTTTCTACGTGGGTAGCATCTGCTTTCCTCCCTCGAAATTAGGTCGCACCCAAATCAACAGCCTCATCAATAATAAAAAAAGAAAAGGAGTGAAAGCACTGATGCTTTGGCATTGGGTTTAATAATAGAATCCTTTCGGCTTCTCAGGAATTTTGCAAGGGAGTGAACTGCGGCTAAAGGCTTCAATTTCACTCAGATTCATATAAAAGTAATAATATAAACTATTGCAATTTTTATTCGTACTAATAAATTCGCTTTATTCTACTTATTAAGGTGGTGAACATATATTTTTAGGTCGTATATTTGGATAAAAAAAGGCGGAACCAAAATAAATAAGAAAAGATTCCCAACTTTCTCAATACCGACTGAATTGAATTGCACTGGTTGGAATCGTGTAGAGTAAAATAGATCGGCTCGTCCGTCTGTCTGTCAACCTGACTCAACAAAACTCACTCAAAGTCAATTTAGATTCCAAGTTCGGTGCAGAAAACATTCAATCAGTTCTGACATGACCTACAACTACAAACCTCGCCCGCAATGACACCCACCCACCGGCTGCCACCAAGCTAAAGAAATAAAGTCAGCAACCTTTGTTTCCGCATTGAACAATGAGACAAGCTTTTTTTACTTAGTTATTCCACATCCAACGCAACGATGGATGCAAGTACAGGGTGCCTCAAAAATTGTATCGAAATTTGTATCACTATTAGAACATCCTATGCTACATACAAGCATTGCGGTTGTGACACAACTTCTGAGCCACCCCGTACACGAACTAAAGAATATATGGCCAAATTAAACCTTGAACTTTAGTAAAATCTTGAATAAGAAGGGAAACAACATGGTTTTCTGCTGAAGAAATTAGTTTTTGGTATGCAGAATTATGGGACACAAGGAAAACTTTCATTATCCTTTATTCCAACAAACACACTTACTTCAAAGCGTGGATGCAGGCAGTAACACAAATGAAGAGAAAGGGGAAAGGAAAATGATGCACTTTTTGGTTAGTTGGGTGGTTGGTTGGTGGGCGGAAAGGCTTAATTTGATTCTCAGCTAACATAATTCTCTTCCAAGTCTTGTATTAACTTGTTCCCTATTACTCCATTAGTGTGCTCGTATTAAACTTTCGTACAGTATCTGGAATTTAGTACAGTTTCAAAATCTACAAACTGAGCTCAGAGTTTGGTAAGGTCGAATCTGTAGGTGATGTAAAAATGTTTGGAATTTAAGAGCAGTCTCGTTTACTTGCCAACTGCTAACCATTCTGTTACAATGGGAGGTACACCAACGAGTGAAAGCAAACAGTTCATGTCCTGCTTCATCCTTCATACGCAAAGAACAAGTAAATGGTCATCATTATCTTGTTTTAAGCTATTGTTTTAATAACATTTTAATAAAGCCGAAATTATTGCTAACGTATCCTTCCGGAATTTAAATGATAAATTTATTGAAATACTGTACGAAAGTTTAGAAAACCTTAAAACCTTCAACATCTCAAAATTAAATATAAAATTACGTTTTCCTTTTTCTCCCTCTCTTAATTTACGTGTTGTAATTAAATCACACGCTTTGCCTACAAGAGCTAAATCCTAAATCGCACTGTTTTCATCACCACCTGCACAGTTTTCAGCTAGAGATTTTCACCCTCTTTCTTTAATTAGATTGTTTGTGCACTTCCAATATATGTTTTAATCTAGCAGACTTGGAGAACATGACACTAAGAAACTAAGGATCCATGAATTTTACCAGAAACACATATGAAACAATAAGCTTACCGTTTTTCCAAGGAACACCATCCACAGTACGGATCTCGGGAGGAAAGACAAGTGCTACAATTCTGATGTACTTCACATTGTTCCACTCTTGCTTTGAGAACCTGAAATAAAAACAAATATCCACTGTTAATACAATGTTCACATGCAGGCAAACACGTTAAATATTAATTAACTGAAAGACAGATATTTATTTGCCAATCTTCTTTCAATAAATTGAGTTCATGCACGAATTGAAATTCAATCAGGAAACAATTAAAAAGCAAATTAATTCAGTAATTGGCGCATCCAAAGGAAAGATAAGGAGGGGAGAAGTAAATTTTATAAAACTATATGATTCCAGTTCTACAAGTGCTTTCACATCCATGTACACTATGTTCTACCACCATTCACAAGACCCCACTCTACTGACTTCCCCCTCCGTCAGCCAGCCAGTTAGTTAATAGTGAGTGAAGAGTGTGAAAGGTGGGCAGCATTGGCAGTATGGACAAGTGTCAGAAACTAAAGGGGAAGTCGACTATACGGATTCAAATAGAATAGTCAGCAGGAAACGGGCAGAGAAAGTCATTGAACAACGCTCTCAGTCGCAGGGATGGTAGGAGCGAGCAGTCAGCAAATCCTAGACGGTACTTTAAGTTGCATTGATCTCAATCCAAATCCAGCAATTGCAGTTTAATGAGACCATCCAATGAAGTCTTCCTCACCTAAGAGGGAGAAAATAGTAGGGCGGAAGTTGGCCAGATCAACCTGCTTCCTTCGAACCAACTAACCAAAAAACCAAGGTACAGTAACGGCACTTCTTTGGACTATGGGCACATACACACAGAACTCCTGGGTCGATGTGGATGGTCGATAAAAGCTAAGCTAATCCCAGGCTCAACGACCTAAAAACGGAAATTTCATCTTATTTTGAGAGAAACACGGCAATTTAAAGCTAATTTAGACATTTTCACTGCCTGAACAACTCTATTCTACCGTCAATAGAGGCTTGTCTTTTATTGCAAGGAGCTGAATGGTGAAGATATTTGAATTGCGTTGGCATTTACAAGTTGGTATAAAAACAATGGCCATGCTCTAAAGCTGGGAAAGAACATCATTTGTTTTGTCGGATTTCCTAAAATTAAAAACTTTCTGCACATAAATGAATGCGCTATGTACGACTCAGGTCGGAACAGTGAGTGGGTGAACAGAAAAGCAGAGTCGTCCTCATGTGTCAGTTGTGGCTCGGTTTGAACGTTCTTGTCTGAATGGTTCTTGTCTTGGTTACTCAAATGTTGTCAGGAAGATTGGGATAGTTGATTACAAAAAGAAATCTTGAGACCATTATATTCTTTTTGTCATCTCATCATATCCACATGAAGTGCAAGGATTGAATGTCAAGAGATTTGATCTACCACTCCGAATGGCATGCACTACTTGCAGACTCCAATGTGATCAACACACATGATCCTAGTTGACAGATATGGACGTGTAGCAGAAGAACAAAGAGTAACGAGTCACTCCATGTAATCGATGAAAGATTTTATTTATATGTAACGAAACAGAAGAATAAATACGGAAGACTTTTATTTCGAAGAAAATCCCACGCAATGATAATAATAGAAAACATCAACCAGACGAAAACAGAAAAGGCTTCTGCAATTATCGTCAAAATAATGACTTGTTTTACTGTACATCACTACGAAACATTTGTCCGACTTCATAATAGGAAAATATTATAAAGATGAAAAAAACTAATTGATTTCAAGCTATTGTGACGCTTCTGTAGCCTAATTAACAGCAAATTCTGCTATTCAGTGAAAAGGGGACCGCCAGCATGACAGGATTTTACTAATTTCTGTCTCATCATCTAGTTGATCGAACTCTAGGAGGAAACGACAAGCCCACGAGTAAATGTCATTTATTATTATCATTGTCGTTTGGCTCGCAAGGAAGCTATAATAATGCCAAGAGAAAGGGCGTTACTCAAGGTGGACGAGCTAAAGATTGTGGTTACTAAAGTTCCAGGTTTGGGAGAATAATAATAATATGGCAAAATTTCTATAATTTTGAGAAATGCATGACTAAGAATGGATAGAGATGGACACGAGAATATGATGAAGAAAGGAAAGAGACGATCAAGAAAGGAGTTTTGGGTAGTTTGCGGTTGATGGAAATAGGACGATTGGAGGAGAAAATGAGGCTATTGAGTCGACTCAAGTACCTTGTTACTGCTGATTGAGTAGATGTAGCGTCCAGAGGGGTCCAGGGCTGTGTCCGGCAGAATTGCGTAACCAGGGTCCATCTCAATGTCTCCATAGTGGTCCACTCTGTGCACGGACGAGAGCAATATCTGCAATAAAAAACACAAAACGTATATTAGGGAAATGCTCATTACGATTATCAAGGACAGCAGGGTTTCCTTTCTCCTCAAGTCTAAGAAGAAAGTCAAGTGAAATCTCGACATGTTTTCTTTTACATTTGTTAAGACTTGAACCAGCAGTGCTGATTCAACTCATATTCTTATTTGGTTTCTAGCCTAATGACAACCTTTATACGCGGTTAGCAGTCTAGCCAATTTAAAATTGTGGTCAACATAGGGTGCATACTCAACAAAAATAAGGCACCGTCCACAAATTAAAAATAATTTTATCAGTAAATTGCATATATTTCAGAAACATGAAAATTATGCTATGCAACCACTTCTCCCATTCGTTTAAAATTATTCATTATTTAATTTAAACGATATCTAACCCAGTGTCGGCCAGCCTTGAATCTCACGAAAAGATAAATTCTGAAAAGTCCCGGATTGGATAAAAGCGTATTATTTTCAGGCACTCGTATTAAAAGAATAATCAACCAAATATTTTTTCTATCTTTTTTTAGTAGATGTGATGGTTGGTTGGTGAAATGCACTATCCATTTTGTGGTAAACTGGACTTGATTTGGATTTGGATACATATGGCCAAAAGAACAGACAATAGGAAGATAGAGCAAAACCAAAGTCAACCAAAGCGAAGAAAAACAAACGAACGGAAATAAAAGAGTAAACCAAGCCAAACCATGTCAGATTCCAAGCCAGAAGCAGAAAATCAATATATACGACCATGTAGCAACAGCAAGTTGAGTGGGAGTAGAAATAGGAAAAGAAGTCAAAGTGAAAGAAACATCCAAGTCCAAAAAGACGAAAGAATTCTCTGTAGAAGCCGACTAAACCAGAACAGAGTAAAAGTTGGAATTCAGATAAAAGAGTCGGATTCTACCCTGCTCCGGACTTTGGTGGACAGACGGACAATCCGTTGCAAGTGGTGCAGGACTAGAGAGACGACATTAACAAGGGTAACTAACTAAACCATGTGAGTGAAGGGACAGAAATTCCTTCCTTATGTTTCACTCCCACCCAGATATTATAGAGATTTGATGCAAGTCGAATTGGAAATGTGTCTCGGAAGGAATGAAAAGAAAACTTGGGGACGGTGGAGTTGCACTAGAAATCCAAACTATCACAAATATGCACATCTCTTCCTGCTTATGGGGATGTTTAGGTATATATCAGCAAGTGTTGCTTGGGTTAGCATTGCTAACTTAGCAAGGCCCTCTCAAAATATATAAGGGAAAGCAGTATGATATAATGGTGGATTCTGAGGGAGAAAGAAAAAAGAGAAATCCAGTCTGTCAGACAGAAGAAGGAAAGAATCCAAAATCCAGCTCCTTGTTCCCACATTCCCACGTTTCTTTACTGAGCATTTTGTCGACAGGATAGAATAGAAGAATAGGGGCTACGGTATGGCTGACTGTTTGAACTGTTGTTGATGTCATGCTATCCCATGCTGGTCTTTCCTGGTTTGCTGCATTCCATGCCATGTATTTTTGTATTAAATCAAGGAGTAAAGAGTGAAGTCAAAGTGTGATCTACGCAATTTGGGCGAAAACCAATGCGTGTGTATCCAACCATCCAACCAAACGTAACAATGCTCTACGGAGTTCAGTATCGAATCGTGCCATTCAACTATTGCTATAATATTTCCTCAAGTGATACGGAAAGCGTGGTAATGGCTGGCTGCCCTTTCTAAAATACTATACACTGCAATTTTGTTGAATGTGTGGTGTCAGGTCAAAAATTCCGAGCCAATCACTTTCTCTTACTCTGTTACATAAAACTTCAAAAGTCTGTAATTGTCAAAGCTTTCAGGATTTTTGGAATACAACAGGATGATGCAATTATAAGAAAATATATTTTAATTGGGGGAGCTATTAGTGGTTCAATTAGCACATTAAATACAACCGTCCAACAGTTAAAATTTTAACAACAAAATCTCGTACTCACTACTTTAACCACTTCTACCTTTTCTCCCGACGCGTTACTTGATATGGTTGAGAATGCGGAATGAAATGAAGAAAATTGAACACGGGACGAGTTCATGTCATAAAAAGGCCCAATTTAAAATGAAAAGTAAATACGAACTGATTCAGTTTGTCCAACTGAGTATGAGGCTAGAAAAGTAACAACGAAGCAAGTCAACCGTGTCAACAGGAAAGTGCAACACATGACAATTCCTATTTAATCAAGTGAAAAAAACCACTTTTAGTCCTTGTGTGGTGTCGGCTAATTGCTAAATCTTATGGTTGAGTGGCTTAATTTAATTTCTGGGCAATTATACACTACCCACACTCCCACAATAGACTGATCAAAAAATGTTGAAAGACACTAGTATCGATGATGAGAAATAAATGGAGCCAAAAGCGTTTTGATGCGACTATTAGGACTCATATCAACCAATTAATTGTACCATTATTGGAGACAACAGGATAAAAGTAGTTTCAACACACAGGAACGTTCGAATGATCAAATATTACATGATTAAGGAACAGACACCAAATACAGCTAGCTTAGCATTACATCTTTCCTTATCAAGGATACCCATCCAGGCGCCTTGAATTGTGATAGACTCAATCATGCGTTAATTCTTAATGGTCTGTCTATCTCGTTCAGAAAGTAGTGGCTGCTCATCCAGTGCATTGCCATTCCCTATTATATGACAATATTAGATACGCTGCGTCTCTCCGCATTCAGTAGTTTCTATACGCACTGCTAGAAACTAAACGACCAAAATTCTCCCCTTGATATCAACGAATTGCAGTCAAAAAGTAAGGTTAATAGTAAAACAACATCCAAAATTGGATCTAACTCGGGTTGTGATAGGTAAAGATAAGGCACTGGAGAAAGAATTAGTTGGTTGTTAGCTGATGAAAGTATATACCCAACCCCCGGTATTCCAAAATATGAAGGAAGTAACCCAGGCAAGAGGGAAGGACGTGTTTCCAGAGTTTTATTTGTGTATGACATTCATCCATGGACAACCTTCGTCCGTAATAACCTGAGTAGAAATATCTTATAAACAACAGATCTCTCTCTTTCCAGTACTTAAAAAGAAGACAACGACAACGACGCAGATATCAAAGTATCGACCTACCCAGTCGAATTGCCATCTCAGTACTTTTTGCCGTCCATAACGAACGTAAACTAAACAGGCAGGGGTGCGAGAATAGTATGGGTGCCCATAAATTTTTATTTCTTCAAAGTTCACTAATAGGACGTTTAAATGAGGCTCGTTTCTCGGGTGAATGGGTCGATCAATGAAAGCGATAGTCTTCAGGAAGTAGAAATGTCGGTCTCTGCGGTTCTTTAATACTAGCAAATCAGGGTAAAGTGTAGCATAAAATCTATAAAAAAGACGACACCTCATCTGGGTTCCTTGAAAAGAAAGACAAACCTAATGAACCACTTTACTATGGGAAATCTGCACAAAACGGCACACCTCCTAAAACCATGTTATATCGACATCATTCTAATACGCATACACCATATTTTACAATACGAGACCACACTGCGGGTCACCTATCACCATTCATTTATTGACCCGACGACGTCACACATTTTTTAGTGTTTAGTCCTCCCCGACTTTAGTCAGTACCGTTACTTTTGATATTGTGGAAGGTGGCAAAGGAAAAACCTCGAGTTGTGAAAATTTAATCGGCTGTAAAAAGTGGCCATGCGCCACGCTACGCACACCTAAATATCATAAAGAATTCTCTAACCAGACTAAATTCGGTGAGAAGTTAGGGGACCGTAAAATTAAAATAAGACTCTGCGTAAAATTATTCTGCTTATTGCCCTGACTAAGCATCACAGTCAATTACTTTAGTGCACCACGAATAAAAAAAGATCAAGACGAAAGATCTGACAATGAGAGCATTCATTGACGCATCTTTCCTTGCGTATGGACATACCTATTGCCGGCGCAGGTAGGTGCAAATATAAGTCAGCCACCCGAGAAGACCAAGAAGAAGGATTTGGTTCGTGAGATATCACACCGGCTCTAATTGTTTTATGGCTCCATTCTCAAAATATTACACTCATCAGCAGTCATTGTCAGTCATGCTTCCATATCACATCGCATTACACCAGGCTCTCGCCACCATTGCAGAATTCTTTCAACTTTAAGAAAGAGAGTTCCTGGAAATTCTCAGTTGACGAATTTTTCTTTTACAGTTTTCTTGCGCTACAATTTTGCACTACAAACTTTGTCCAACCTGAATTTACAGCTTTCTCCAAAAAAATATTCTGTTGTATTTACCACACCCACACCCAGTCTGTCATTCAACTTAAACCAAACAATGTAAAGTTTAAGATTCCGCCATTCTTGAACCAAAGTAAAATACAATCCATGGAAATAATATGTCGAAATTGACAGTTGGTGAAAAGTTGACTACATACAATTTCCTTCTCAGCAATAAACAGCTTCTAGCAAGGATTCAAACTGACAAATTCAACTGCCAGGGAGAATGATGCCAGAGAGAGAAAGTAAGGATTTCCCTGTGGGCCATCAGATTTCTAGGATCTCGAGTAATATTCAGTCAGTTGCCTATCAAAAGTTAAGCTGCTTCTTCTACTTTTTCCTTGGGTTGGTAATACAATATAATATTATGCACTTCACTCTACGCATAACAAGGAGAAAGGGACACGTCATCGCAATGTTTCCAACAAGTTGCAGTCACAAGAACGAACCCTCTAATTTTGTCACACATATTGTAAAGAATAGTCCATCACACAAATGTAGTATTGCTCAAGCGTTTGGAACTTGAAAAATCAAATCCAAGATAAGTCAAGTATTCCCTTTTACCCACAACAGTAATAGACAAGAGAGAAATTTTGTTACGCATCCGATCAGACTCAGACTCACCCCATACGACTCACTGCTTATAAAGTAATGACTACCTACTTCTTCTTAGTCACTCTTGGTTTGATGGGCTGCGTTGGATTGGTTTGTATGTAACTTGGGAAGAAAGGAAGAGGAGCCTGGAGAAAATGTTGCGATGTGTGAGACGTGATTTGGGTGACAAAATTTAAAACGGAGGCTCGCAGTTGGCTTAGTTATAATTTTTACTATGCCCTCGTTTGGTCTGTTGGGTCCTTCCAGTTTAGTAGTAGAAGAGGCGTCCTTGGCCAAAAGCAGGACATAGCCGTTGTCGTTGGCCAATTCAACATTTGAAATGTCAAGTAATACGATGGGAAAGAGAAGGCACGTCAATAATAAAAATGCAGTTTCAGCATTTTGAATTCCAATATGTCCGCCTCTTTACTCGAGTCTTCCCTGTCCATTATCTGACTTTTTCTAAATTATGACCTGACTGCGTGATGCTTCCAGATTTCATGCCAACTCACATCCAGAGTTTAAGTTACTTTCTCTAAAAGAAAGAAATTCCCTGCCTGACCGTCTGGGTTTGGGTTGACATTCGTTTTCTACTTAAGGAAAAAAACATAAAATAAGTCAAGATAGAAGCTTCTCATCTCATCTCGTCCTCATTTGACATTATGGAGAATAACATACGGTTCGTTCTCCTCGATTCACAATAAACAAGAGGGAGCCGTTTACTTTCACTCACACACGCACTCAAAACTTGGTCGTGGGGTGGGGTTTACTACTCGTCCATAAAAATTGGGCATTTATTTATTATCTGAACCAAGCAAAATGAATGTGATGCTTTCCTATTCCTTATTTCGACCAGCATCACAGTAAAATGCGATGTCTGACTCTATGAACTCCTTATTTACGTATATTGAGTCAAGACCTATAGGATACTCACTCATACGAACGGAACCAGAACGTGAAGGAAAAGTAGGAGACTGAGCACGGACTAGCCTCCGGCCCGGCAAGCTCAGGAAGTGAAAGCGTATTGCGTAGGTTTATCAAAAAACAGAAGAGAAAATACCCAGAGGACAAGAAGGGTGGAGGAAAAGAAGTAAGCAATTCTTTCCGATATAAGGACAAGGAGGGGAAAACTCAACTAAACTTCGCTCCGGTGATGATCATAATGTGCAGACTTTTAGTTTCCAGTTTTAGTTCATCCTCATAAACCAATGAGGAGGGCTACACATTTCTTTTCTTTAATAAATGAAAGCGGAAATTTTAAAGTTAATGCGTCACAGTTGAAACAAGTTTACAAACTTATTTTACTCCGACTATCCTTGTATGTAATCCTATGGTTTTGGGTTCGTTCAGAAATGTTGCAAGGAAACTGTTTAAAAATGACAACGGAAATGAATACAAAAACGAGTGTGTACTGAATACCCGATAATCCCATGCAATTTTGTTAAATGTAATTTAAAAGGACAATGCCAAAATTATATAGCACTTTTCTATAAATTAAGTTTTAGTATCAAATTCGCAAAATGAACAAGGCAATCCTATCAACGTTCTTCCAACCAGGATGAGTCACGTTATCCTCAATAAAATCTGGTAATTTTTCTCTTGAATCCTTGAAATCTTAGAGTATTTTTTCTTCAAACAAATCAACTTTAATGTAATTTCAAGAATTAAGTCGACAATGATAAGCTGTTCCAAAAGTTTCATCTTTCACACCTTTGCAAAAATCATGCATAAGATGTAACCCGTAATCTATCAATTTTATCAATGCCATTTACATTTGAATTTCATTGTCAGTGCATATGAACTAGCATTTTGGGGTTTACTTAAATGAGTAGAAAATTAGCCAAAAAAGAGTCCTTGTAAATTTCTGCAAAATTAGAATAGTGCCATTTGAGTCATTATTATAATAAGGCATGCATTCCGACTTACGTGCTCTTATTGTTAGTACTTATCAACAAACTGGAACAGTTTTATTAAAGCTTCTACATCGTAAAGTACTACTCGCAAAATACGAAAGTATGCAAAATCCAGCCAACGCCCGCCAAAAAAACTCTCATAATATCGGTGCAAGGATTGCAAATAATGGCCAGTTCCATGGTTAAACTCATGACAATTAAATTACATTTGCATTTTATGGGCTGACCGATTTCCAGGATAGAAACATATTTTTTTAATGTAAAATCGACTGGTGTTGCAGTTTGCAAAATTTTACAATTCCCTAAAAACTTGAAAGTAACGAACTGCAACAAACTGTATTATTATGTAGATACACTTCAAAACGACCGTAACAAAAAAGGATCACGTTAAACAAATTACAACCAGTCCAACCTGTAGAAAACTCTAACCCGTTGATGATGTAATGTGATAAGAAAACCAGACAGGTGCAAAAAATGTTCTTTGGATTGCCATCATTTGCAATTTGCAACACCACTTTTCAATTATCCTTGGCGAGGGTGAGGTAAACAAATTCAAAACGATTTTTGCGAGTAGATATCTATCAATTCTTAATTCAACCAAGCAATAGAAGGAAAGAGATGGACAACAAAGTTTTCTTGTTTTAAAATGCTGTTTGGCATTTGACGCTTATACAATTACATTAAAAACAACTAGATATGTAACTCCAGCTCTAATGAGGATAAGGTGCAAATAAAAATTGAATTCGGGTACTCACTGGATGAAGCATAACATTAAAGTGTTATAAGCAAGCAGTAAATGCAGCCAATTTCTTCAACATTTGACAAAAGATTACTCAGACTTCTCAGGAAAAAAACGACCAAGAGTTGATAGTTTGATAGACTTATTCGCTGCTGTTGGCTGTCTGACTGACACAAGAATCCCAGCACAATGTTTCATATTACAGCCAGCTCAGCTCAACTCTTTTTTCACATTTTGATTTCTAACTGCTCCAAGTTTTATTCGAAGAGATGGGATCGTGATGCAAATATTAATTAACCTTTCCTTCCTTCCTTGTCCATAACATAAAGTCCATGCTTAGTCTATACCACGGACAGAATTGAGTGAGTTCATAATCAACAACGTAACGCAAGGCAGTCAAATCCACATCATAAAGAAATGAGAGAATCGAAATGTGATAATGACAAAAGTACATGCTGCTACTAACAATGAAAACGATTTAAAATCTTGCCAAACTTCAATCCTGTCTCTCTCTCTCTACTTATAACTTAAACTTACTGACGATATTTCTTCACGCTCCATTCCTACACTTAATCATAATCAGCATTTCACAGCTTATGCGGGAGTAGGACTGTTTTAAGTTGTTCATAAAACCTATCCGTCCTTCGCTCATCATCAAAAATATCAGCTCCCTTCCTCAATCAGACGGAATCACCAAGCAATTCAAAATTTGATATTGGAATTACTATCTACGGACTGATATAAAACCAAATAGTCAAACTAACCGCAGCCTTGGCTCCGTACAAAACGGCATTTATTCCCTTCAGTGGCTTCCTCCAACGCCGCAAATTATTCCCATATGATTCATTCCCGTCTTATCAATGCAAGCAGATGTATTATGAATTCCAATCATCTAACTTTTCTCCCCCAACTCAACTTTATCCAAATGCAGCCATATAACTAGAAGCGCAGCAATAAGTACAAATACTTGATAAAAATGCAGACTGATTCATCCAAATTGTAAAATGCGTCATGAATAATATTATGTAGGCAAGTATACAATGAATCTACCGGCCTTTTTTATCTATAAGTCAGACAATATTTGATGAGAGGGTGAGTTGCACTGTTTCAGAAAAATTATCTCAGTTTTACTTGTGCATATATTGCTATCTGCCTTAGTGGAAACTAACTTGAGTTGTTTAGATGGACAGGAAGAATTTGGTGGAATAACTACGAATAATAATAGATGAAAAGAACTTTCTGCACAATAAGATACCCTCCCAAATCTGCCCTCAAGTTAAATCCATTGTTTAAAACCTTTGCTGGCTTTAGTGTAATGTAGCTGTGGTCAATAAAATTAAAACAAAACACAAGCCACCATTAAAAATCCGACCATCATCTTCATCATCATTAACATTATCATACTTTTCCAGAAGGAAGGACTCAACGACCAACTCCATAACACCAAAAATAACCAGCCCAACAAAACACCGTGGCTCTCTCACTCATCCACTTCTTTCCGTCCGCCTATTTAATAAACTTACCCTCTTTTGGGGAAGTTATAAACAGAAGGGAAAAGTGGGGAAGAAATACTTACTTACTTCAGTTAAACATTACCTTCATGGCTTTTCCTTCGTAGTGACAAAAACCTTTCTTTCCCATTCTCAATGGTGCAATGCTTCTGGAAAGGGGGCAGAAATTCAAAAGAAGAAAATCGAGCTTTTAGTGAGAGAAGAAAAGCCTTTCATTCCACTCACCAACCACACACCACCCGAGTTACACGGTAGTTTTTGTGAAACGCTTATTTTATGCAACAGAGTAGGCATAACGCTTAGTTTTGTGTTGATTCAATGTCCCTCCTGGGGACATTTCTATCTGATGCATGGTACTGTTGGAACTTTTTTTCCTTCACGTTTCTTTCCCTTACTAGCAACAACAGGATCAGGTCAGCTCCATTTTCCCATTCTCCAAGAAGCACTCACTCCACTTCAAGGCAGCTCTTGAAGCAAAGTAAGTTCATTTTGACTTGAAGCAAACTGATGCTCAACCAAATCAAACGAGGCCGTACCGTTCCAAACGTGAACTATGATTGGAGATAAGTTTAAGGTTAAAATGTTAACTGGAGTGGTTGGTTTCTGAGCAGCATCAGCATCCCATCCCCACAGATCTTATAAGCCTGTAGGAACTTTGTCTCTCTACCACGCATCAATATAACCAAACCACCCATCTACTCACCAACTCTTCCCATGAATGTGAAATGAAGGTTTTTCCTACTCAAGCAATTTTTCCGTGATATTCTCATAGATAAAGCTCAAGTTGAATTCAAATAGCTTGGTAACTAACTCTTATGTTCTTATCATACTTGGTTGTATCTATGAAATGGAGCCCAAGATTGTCGTTGGAATGTAATATAACTTTCTCTCTTCCTTTCTTGGTCATTTTAAACACGTCACTACACCCACACATCCATAAGCAAAAGTCTTTCGAGTATTTTATGTAGCAAATGCGATGAGAAGGAATGCATACTTTTTCTAATAAATAGAAATATTAACATCAAGCTTATATTACAAAGTAGCAAACCAAACTGAAAAAAAACTACCGTGAATAAAAAATGTACGATGTAGCCACCCCGGAAAGAGGGAAGTGTGACTTTTTACTGTGTAATTTAGTTGTTGAACACAAAAAAGTGCATTGGATTGGATTGGACGGAAGAAAAGAGGGCATTGTTGTCAAGGATGAAACGTATCTTTAAAAGTGAATCTCTCGGTAACAACTGAGCTGAACTGGTCCGAATTGGAGCAAGTACGAGTAGAGTTCATTCAAGGATGAAATACGGCCTCACATTGAATTGAGCATGATGATGCGTGGGGCTCGAGTGAAAGTGAAGTGTCTACCATCACTACCTTACCTAGTCAGGACTGTAGCAGGACACTACTAAAAATTTGGCTGGATTCAAGCTCAGCCAAACTCAGTTCTCGTGAAAGGAAAAGATTCAACAATAGAAGGAGAGGAGAGAGCAAGGTGATTCCTTCCATTTAACTTTCTCCTCAATTTCTTTACAAGAATGGAGGAACGCAGTCACCCTTGTTTTCACTTTCTTTTAAATAGCTGCGAGGTAGAACTATCAAGTTATGCTGTAATGATATCTTTACTTGTGATTGATGTGCATTTATAATCAATGTCGTTTTCAGTCTCGTTTAATACGCATAATAATCCGAACATGTTGCGAACACAGCTAAATATTTCAGACAGAATTCGAGAAAAAGGGATTGAAACTAAAATAATAATGAAGGGGACAGGCGTGTGTTTGACTTAATGCTACATCAGGATATAATGCGAGTCCAAGTAAGGCAGAAAGTTGTCATGTGGACACTATATAACAGTTGGACCAAGAATCAAAATCTTTGCTCGTTCACCTTTTTCAGGTTTTCGTGCCTGCGTTCATCCCACTTTTACTGTGATAAGATGCGTTTTTATTTTACAATGATTCTCCCCTTCCTTCCCCACTCTCTGCATTTCTCTTCAATTTCCAGTCTCCCTCAACTTTTCACCTCAACTCTTTTAGAACAAGTCCAAAGTTGGAAAGTTTTTTTATATGGGCGGTATAGCGAGAGTAATAATACCTTACCTACCAAATGTGGTAGTGGTAAAAATAAGTTAGTTGCCTCAACAAGAGACACGAACATGAAACTGAAATGTAAACTTGGGAAGAAAGCAAGTGGGGAAAGGAGGAAGGAAACCTTTCCAAGCTTCCTCCTCCTCTTCCTACTCACTCGCTAACCATGTAACACAGTTGAAAAGAGAAGCAGAATTGCATTACATAACAATGCATCAATGCAACTTACAATTTACGAGAAAGAAGATTTCTACAAGTCCTGGAATGAATGCAATGAATGAGTAGCAAAATGTAGCTCTTCTCTTCTTCCCATCCCTCCAATGTTCCCTCCCATCCACTTCTGTTTCCAAATTCAATGTGAATTTGTTGATGTTCAAGTTCATGATGCAATAAAATGTAATATAATCTCGCCATAAAGTAACTAACTGCATCAATTCTCCTGTCAACTCCACCACTTTCTCCCTCTTCTTCTCCTAATCCTCCCATCCCTATCTGTTTCCTTGAGAAAATTCGACTTCAGCATACCAACTATAAAATCAAATTTCTACTTCTTTCCAGTCTCATGACAAAAAACTCAAGGAAGTATTATGCAATCAAAAGTTGAATCAAAACTTTATTTTTGTTGTGGTGTGGCATGGTCCAATTCCATTCAAACAAGGCAACAAGAGGAAAGAAATCACGGATAGAATTCATCCCCATATTTTATCAACACTCAACCCTGGATGATGTAGGAAATGAATGAAATCGTTGAGGCAAAAGATGGAGGAACATGCAAAAGAGGAAAATGTGTCAGCAACCACACTCAAGTGTGACACGAGGACATGATACAAGGGCACATCCTGATCCTTGTTACGAACTAATGGGACCAAACCAAATCACAAGTACCAAAATATCAAAGAAGGCGAGTATCAGTGCGTTTGAAGTGGTCGTGGGTTTGGTTTGGCCTGTGTTTGGAATGGTATGGTACATAAAAAGGTTGACTCTGACAAATGTATTCGCTCCTTTCGCCCCCAGTTGCCATTGCCAAAGAAGGATACAAATGAAGGGAAATGTTCCACTATCTCTCACCATCGGACAGACTTGGATGAGAGTTCTGTAACCATTTCTTCCCACAAATACCGGTGGAGAGATACAAAATACCGTAAAAATCAACACCACCACACAGCCTCGTTTAATGCTTACTACATCTATAGGGACTGGAACATGAATTTGCAGACATACATAGATTGAATACACAGATGAGTGGACGTAGTTTAGTTGAGGAAACCAACCGAACCGGGATGTTCCAGAGTAAGTATCTCTCTCCAGTTGTTGAGCTCAGTTTAGTTTAGCGGTTGTAGAAAGGATTTCAGTGGGGTTTGGCTGTGTATCCGCTAACTTTAACTGCATATTCCTATCACTTTCCCTTCCAGCTCTAAACCAAATCCAAGGGAAGTATGGAAAACTTTTGTATTTCGGTTTTGTGAGATTCCCGGAAACTGGACTGGAAAGTATGGAGGAAATTAGTAATAAATCTATCTCATCTCTCCATTCATTCATCCAATCCCGTCTCATTTCATTATTTCATCCCATGCCATGCCTTGATTTCTATCTATCTCTCTCACCAGTGAAATAGGGTATCATCAGTTTCAGTATCAATATAATATCAGCTTGCATTAGATCTGGCATCCAGTCCATTCCACGTATGCAACCACCGATTTCGATACGATTCCTAACTAAACCTAAAATCAACAAGCAAACGGCAAAGCATCCATCCTTCTACATCTCCTCCTTCTTCCCACAAAGCGATACATTAAACGCCGGGGTGAGCGAAATAGGAAATGTTTTATTCCACTCGTTCCGTTCTCCCATTCCATTCTACTCAGCAAACCAACAAAACCGAACGACGAAATTTATCCCATTTTCAATCTTAGTCTTTCCCTTCGTCCATCCATCTAATCACCACACGACCACAATCCACTCATTCACTGATTTCTACTAACTATCCAACCATGCCAATGCCAAGTTAGAGTTATAGCAAGTTGATGAAAGTAACTCTGTCCATAAAGGAACACTGAATAATATCTTTTGTTCTAGACTCAAACTAAGAAAAGAGGGACGGCAAAGGAAAAAGGAAGCCAAACCGAAATCTCGAGAGAGTGACATCCAAATACTGAATCCAATGCCAACCAGGGTGGCTTCTTTTCTATATGAATCAAGAGGAAGGAACATTGGGGATGGAACAAAACAAATGAACTCATGAGATAAATGACATCCTTTGGTTTCTTGAATTGACTTTAACCAAATTAAATGAAATTAAGTGAAACCACCAACTAACCGCTTTTTCTCCTGGGTTGCACCAAATCAAACCAAACTTCAGCTGAAGGAAAATTAATGTGATGTAAAATCAGACTCAATTTGACCATAGACAAGTTAAATGAATTCAGGTTTTTGGGAAACTCTCACAATTTAGAGTTAAAAAGCCAAGTTTCCTTCCTGCATGAATCCATAGGTACATTTTACTACGGACATGATCTTTTTGACGGTGTGTGAGTTGCTTCTAATTGCACAAATGACATTAGTGTAGTTCATCAGTTGGCTGGGGGGTAAGGAATTTATCCTGAATTAAAAATGCTTGTGAAAATATTTTGTCTATCTCCAGTCAACATCTTACCACCTAGGATGCTTGCACTCGATGCGTCGCGTTGCGGTATCCTTTACATCCCAACAACACGTCGTTTCTATTCAGAATTGTGTTGACATTACAAATAATTGTTGTAATGCACATGTTTACTACGCCTTTCTTACAAAATGTAAAAGTGTGTAGATACTTTGTAAATTTATGGTTCTAACTCTTACAACTTTTCAAAGAATTAGCCAGTTGTTTTCTTATTACAAGGCATGCATGCTTTAAAAAATATCTTTAGATTCTGAGACGAAATAATTACTATGTATCCAAACGTGTATTTTAAAAATTTCGTTTCAAGAGCGGAACTATAACCAAAACTCTCTAATTGAGCAAACTAAATAAATATTGCATCCAACCATCGATATAATAATGACAATAATAACAAATTGCTCTGTAGCACACTTCAATTATTCCAGAGTGTGCTGCTGGAAGTAATCCTTATTTGCTTTGCTCTCTTTTTCTGGATAGCTACTAGTCAATTACAACCAGTCTAAACAAGTGGCCAGTTACCAGAATTAAAGTTTGAAGATAACAAAACTAAAGCGTGTATTTATAAAGGCAAGTTCTTCCAGAAAAAGAAATGGCTATTATAATTACTTATGAAACAGAGAAGGCAGATGTCCATCAGTTTCCATAACAGAATTATACTCCAGTTTTTTCGTTGTAATAATGTTCAATAAAATCCGGAAAAAACTGTTTGAATACGATAATGCTTTTTTGTGCCACCGAACGTTGCAGCCTTCATTTTATCGTAGCAGTTGTTTATAATCACTGACACTAATTTTAGAAGAACGGAGTCAAGAAAACTGGACAACATACAAAATCTGAGTTTAAATACAAGGATAGGATCCAGTTGCAATCAAGTAAAATGCGGCCGTAGATTCAGTTTACAGGTAATTTGTTTCCCTTGCAATTACAGAGAAGCAGGCACAATACAACCTACAGCGGAGCAACTTCTTGAAGAAAACAATTTAAAAAAAATGATTTCATTGATATCCTCCCAACGACGAAGATATAATAACAGAGTTGAGTGAAAGAAAGTGGCCATCCAATTTTGGATTAGGGTGTGCGACTCAAATTCAATTTACAATTTTTTGACTTGCTTTTATCCGCCGAATGGATAAAGATGGATGTGCTCATCTGCTGTTATGTTGGTCCATTCCAGCCCCTCGGTGCCTTGGCCACTTGCAACAAATTGAAACTCAACTGGATAATGTATCTAATTTGTACCTTTGTTAGGTTTTGCTGGACAAAGGGTGTCATTTGATACCAACTGGTTGCCTACTGCTAGGGTTTTTTTTAAATTAGTTTGCCAGTACATCCAAATAAACCTAAGGGAATCCGACATAGGAACGGATGTACTTTACCTTGGAGGAGTAAATTGAATTAAGTTCACTCCACAACGTCAACTTGCATAATGGACATGATATAATAAATTTTGGTTTCATTTTAATTTAATTTATCAAGGATGAGTAAAAATGTAATTCCTCCTCCGGCATTATTCTGCTGTTCTATATATTTAACTCATTTTAAAATTTATTCGTCACCTGGCCAATGCAAAATATAATGGGTTTAAGAAAAATAGCAAGTGTAATAACTTTCAATTCATAATTCCAAAGCTTGACTTGACGCAATTCTCAAGAAGTCAGGTGTTTGATAACTGGTTCAACCATTAATTCTCGACATAAATCAATTAACTCGACATGATTTCTATTTAATTTCGTTTCTGTTGGGTCATGGCAAGTAACTCAAGGAATTTGAAACATTTCTACTCCCCTTTGCTCTGAAACCATCCAATTATTTTCCGTGACAGTTATTGTTGACGTTGAAAGCTTGAGATCAGCATCAGTCCGTTCACCACGCCAAATATAAAGTAAGTGAGATTGTTTGAGCTAATGGTCATCGACAAAAAGTTATTGTCAGACAACGTATCCACAAAAATCTCAAAAACTTGAGTAAACATTACGAAGCAACAACCTCAACTAAAGAGAACAAAAGTGTCGTTCCTTCAAGCCATTCTGGATGCAATATTCAAAGAGTAGGCATTTATAAATATAAAAAAAACAATTATCGCATAGTTCCATCAGTCAGCTCAGCTTAGCTCCTCAACCTACTTAGAACATGCTTTTTAAAATAAAGTATAAAAATGCAGGATGGATTAGACATTATTATAAGCTTATAAATTCAAACTATTGTGCTCAAAGTCTCTTATTGTATCCATCGACCCATCCATTCAGCCCCGAAGCTATATCAGCTTGTCGCAAACAAGAGGAGACAAGACAAGGCTTCAAGTTAAGATACAAATATAACGTAGTCGGGGCCTACGAAATCTGGGAACAACAACAGCAGCATCTCTAGCTCAACATGTAATATTGTCGGAATCTTTTACCTTTGAATTTTTATTCGAGATGAGAATGCAAGCATGCATACCATTATCCCATCCGAGCATCACGTATGCATACACAAAGACTTCACTTAACTTTATTGGCAAGTAAGTTAAGCTAAGGATTGCTTCTTCCCAAGAAACAAAACGATCGATCCATCAATCCAAAATCCGGACTGTTTGAACTTTGAATCTACAATCTAAAACGTGCAGATAAACGAGACTGACTGACTGAGTTGAGCGTCTAGCGGACCGAATTCTTCTGCTGTCCTTTTTTTGTTTAGGCAGGCCGACGCTTAACATGGTGGTTCACTCACAATTCACAATGGTTGAGAAAAAGTCAACTTAACAAGGCAAGAGAGAATGCACAAAAATACAAATCCTGTAACTATGTAAAAAGCCCCGATACATACCACCCAGTTCTTTGATTGATATAGTTCCACAAAACAGACTCCCACTACTTTATGAAATACACTACCCCACATAAGAAACAAAACGATCGATCCATCAATCCAAAATCCGGACTGTTTGAACTTTGAATCTACAATCTAAAACGTGCAGATAAACGAGACTGACTGAGTTGAGCGTCTAGCGGACCGAATTCTTCTGCTGTCCTTTTTTTTGTTTAGGCAGGCCGACGCTTAACATAGTGGTTCACAATGGTTGAGAAAAAAGTCAACTTAACAAGGCAAGAGAGAATGCACAGAAACACAAATCCTGTAACTATGTAAAAAGCCCCGATACATACCACCCAGTTCTTTGATTGATATAGTTCCACAAAACAGACTCCCACTACTTTATGAAATACACTACCCCACATGAAAATAAAGGTTATCATACACAAGAAACCTATCGACTGCAGTTTACTTTGGCTTACAAAATCAAAGCCCACATCAACATTCCTTAAAGGAACATTCCTTAAAGGAACCACAAAGTTTTCAGTAAATATGGTAAAAAAATGAAGGAGAAAAATAGTTTGCAGTTAAACAAACGTCCACCCCGTGGCTAATTTAAAAATCGTATATCTCATTTTATTGAAAAACTTTCACGAAACAAAGATAAGATTAGAAGGAGTGTCGGAGAACCTCAGAGAAGAAGGTCTGCTGAACCAAGTAAGAAAGTCTTTAGGGGAAAATGGGAGATTCTGTAGATGCAGAAAGCGATTTCGAAAATTTACAAGCAGTCGTGATATCGGCAATTGAATTAGATCCACCTCCAACCATCGTAAAAGTAAAGGAGGAGGTGTTCGTGCAGGTGTGTGTTCTACAATGAAATAAAAATTCCATGTCCCATTAAAACTACAACCAACCCGCTAACGTACCATGCAAGGACTGAATCCACCTCCCAGTCTCACCAAGAATTTATAAATCTACATAAATACAAATAAAATCCGAAAATGTTTTCCAGCCCTTACAGAATACATGAGTTAATATTATTATCTCACAATCTAACAACAGTTCAGGCTCAGCCATAATTTAAACATTTTATAAAACCCTGACTTTAAATGTATGAATTCCATTAGGAGACTAATTCCTAATATTTTTCAATGAAATAATGAACATGCTAATATTCTCTACATCAATGCAGTGAAAAGCATCACTTTCTCATCACACAAAAATAATAGATGAATGATTGCAAGAAGGGAAAATTGGAGTGTGTAACTGATGTTGATCAAGGTATTGTACATCTCTTGTTTATATGTATTTTTCAATTTCTATGAGCCCACGCCGTTGTAAACTAGTTAGTTGATGAGTTACGTTAAACCTCTAATTACAAGAAAAATCATTAATTTCATGTCAGCCAGTCACTCTTCGGGATGCACGCTCGCTCATGGCATTGAGATAAAATGTGAGGTTAATGTTTTCTAGCCAAAACTGCATAGCTTGACTACATAATCTAGCCAGAATTGCAAGTATTGTGATGCAGGAAAAGGACCAAAAACTTTAAAAAAAAATTGCCATCAGCACAATTAACGTATATGAAGGCATCTTTGATTTTCGAGACTTTATTAAAATTATATCAGCTAATTTTCAATATATGGCATGGCAATAATTTCATGGTATTTTCATTATCATTACGTTCCTGGGAACTGGTACTGCAGTTTTGATTTTTTAATACATTTGACGTAATATTTCTGAAATAAATAAACTTACAGATTGTGGCAATGGCAAGTACATTTAATGGAAGATGTAGGAGTCCAAAGGAACGGATTGGGCAGCTAACAACATTAATCCTATTCCCAATGATTTACTGCCCAATGAACCTGAGGTTAAAACACTTACACCTTGCAACTCCACTCTCGCCCGATTTGAAAACTGTGGTCAAGCACATAAAGGAAAATCTCACAAATGCGGATATTACTTACACCAACTCCCTAAGCTTAAACGCATTTTCTGGGAATATAAGGCACCTACTTGTAAAAAGGGAGAAGAAAATCGTTTTGGCACTTTTTTATATTTAAACTCCAGCCCCTTCGGCCATTGAGCAAACCTAATGGCCATAAAAATTCGGGATTTGAGTGTGATAAAAATAATTTTCTAGAGGTATTTCTAATTTCTAATTACAAATATCGCGTTCTCAAACTTATACACGTAGTTATCAACGCAAAAGGTATTTGCTCCAAGTTCCTGACTGGTCAAAGAATAAATGTGTATGTCATACATGAATTTTCTTTCACCGGAAGTTTCCATCTTAACAAAGCGAAATACTTTAATCAGCGCGGTTTTTAGTAGGAAACAAAAACGGCATCACAAGTAATAATGCCATGCCGCTAAGTACAAAATCAACTCGAGTTCAAGCCGGTTTGCTTCAACGAGCAGATTAGATGCGACAGGTCACACAATAAGCTTCGTGTACACCGGGTTGATGGAAAAGGAAAAAGAGAAACAAAAAATATTCTTAATGGAGTAGGTAGCAAGTCCTTCTCCGATTGGGAAATAGATGGAGATTGATTAGTTTCGCTTTCTTTCCAACTTCACATAACTTCTCAGCTATCCTTCACTCACTCAACTCAACTTATTTTATTTCTAGACACGGGAACAATCATACATGATCGGAGGCAGTGCTAAGGCTGGAGGCATTATTTCGTAGTCATTTTTTTTCAGAAGCAGTCTTTGGTCACTCCACAACGACGCAATACTTGTAGCTTGAAACTTAACTTAACTTGACATATCTTCAACCTCAAGCAAGTCAAAGTATTTTTCATCTGACTCACGTCCACTAACTAACTGACACACTTGGCTGGACTTAAAGTCCAGTCTTGTAGTTGCGTGAAGCAAGGAATAATTTAGACAACCTTTCTTAAGTCGTGTTATTTACTCCTCCTGTACTGATTTTTTATTTCCTCCGCACATCAAGATAACATATAATCGCCGCAAGAGTACAAAAGGCTGTCAAAGTTTTTAATAATCTCATACTACCAATACATGAAAGTAAGTTCTCGCTCCAGGTTCATGCAGCAAATCAAAGTAAAAAATGTGTCATACAGTTAAAAATCTTTGTTTACACCTTTCCACTGCCACTGCCCTCGCCAACCTTTACTCATTTGATGTATGAGATGCACTACGAAATTCAAGTGGATCAAAACCTCATTCCATACTTTAATAAAAATCCTTCAGAGTTAAGTTCATTCAAGTGAGTCTTGTATAGAGGCGGATGTCAAACAGGAATTTTGAACCATAATCCTATTCGAATTTAATCAAATTTAAGATGTTGGCGTAAGTAGTGTGGTGTGTTACAAGAAGGACTTGGACGATGAACATCCATATTCACTGACTTGAATTGACTCTAGAACGAAGCAAAGTAGGGGACTGGCAAGACTGTAGAAGGAGGACAACGTGTTTTAAAACATTTCTCTTTGATGTTCACTTAATCCTTTTTATTACATGAAATATAGTTTGAACATAACCTCGTCAAAATGAGATTTATGAGTTTCCCATCATCAATCCGTGGATCGAAAATCCAAACAGGCTTAAATGTAATTTTAAGGTAAGCACTTGCGTCTACGGAGACTTGTATCGGATGTATGCTATTTGGTTTCTTTTTAAATCAAAGCAAATGTTGTGATCCTGATTGGACAGTATGGGTTGAATTTAGAATTCACGAAAATTTTTATCCTTCCCCATTCATCTACTCAACTTATTAACAAAATAAAATGCCAAGAGAAGCAGAGACATTATTAAATTACTTATCCAAAAGCTTGAAGCTATAAATGAAAATGAAGGCTTCCCAACAGATGAATTTAAGACCAGTAATCATGTTAATCACCTAAGTAAGTATGGTAGCTCATTATGACTCCTTCATTGTGACAATTTATAAATAAACCATCCAAATCTAATATTATCCAACTGCAGAATGAACTTCAACCCAAGTTTCTAAGTAATATAAAGCTAGTCCCATTGAATTAATTTCCACATGCCTAATCTCTTTCAAGTGTTGTCCAGCACATAATAACCGCAGATGAATGCCAATGTGCATTTGAATTGCCGGATTAAGAAATTAGAATTGGATTAAATTTCATTTATTCAGTTTTACGTATTAGCTCCAGCAAGTCTGTCACTAGTTTTCAGCTACACAATGTGAATTGTTACTATTCATTCATTCACAGAAAGTATATTTATAGAAGTGAAGTAAAGAAATAATAAATCCAACAGCAAAGGGTTATAAATTTATCAAATATGAAACAGTAATTAATCTTTCCAGGTCTAAAACTTAAATTTAGACATAGTTGGTTGAAATGAATGCAATGTGTCATTTTATAATCGCTCCCTGTCCAACACTTGCCCATATTTCATGCACCGTACTGAAGATTAAAACTGGTACTTGGAACAGAATACAGCTCGGTAGACCAATATATGCAAATCCTTATTTCGGTCAGAGGTGATTGGTTAGTTGGAAGTAGTTCAAACTTCTCATTTAGACCAGTACCAGCTTTTACTCTCCGTGCTTCTAATTTCTAAGACAAAAGCAAAGCCACGAAGGATTAGGACCACCACCAACAACAGGGCAATCAACATCAGTATCAAAATCAGGTAACTTTAAGCCAAACTGGGATTAAGATTTTGCTACGGGCTGGAATATTTAATATTAACTCAACGAGAGAGACACGGAGAGAGAGCTGCCGTACAGCGGATGTAACAAACCCAAAACTTGGCTTCGTCCTCAATGCCTATGTATCAGTATGCAAGCCGTGAGTTAAAATATAAACTTGCCATGCCTGGATGCTAAGCAGTTAGTTCTATGCGGAGGAGAAGAAGGAGAAAGTACACACCGTCATTTTATTTCATATTTTATACAAATACGAACATTGCATTCCCCACTTTGCTCAATAATAAAGTTTTCAACATTCAAACCCTTTGAAAAACAGGACAAGAAACGAGGTTACATGAATAAAGTGGACATTTATCTGTAGATAAGTTCGTTCACCTAGTATTCCTCCAACTACACAAGAACTTTCACGACACGGCTATGCTAAACTGTGAAATAATTCATGTGCAGAAACAAGATTTTATTTTAACCCAACCGACGACCTCTGACCCATCCTAATACTAACATTGAGAAATACTTAGAATGACAGAGAAAGGTTTGGAATAGATGCATATCCGGAAATACATAATATCGATACCAGAACTGACAACAATTCCATTTTTATTACGAACTTTTATATTACAGGACTACAGAAAAATTTTAATTCGGTGTTTCAAGATCAAGAGTTCCAGTAAGCATTGTCGACCAGCACAAAACAAGATGTGCGATTGTTCGAGTGTTTCGTACATGTTATGCCATGTTGTCTTCGTTAGACTAAAACTAAATGGATCCTTTCCCTGATCAAACTTTCACCATTATTAAAAGCAACTTACAACTAAACTACACCAAGTGGATTATGGTTTAGTTTGGTATTATTCAATTGAAGCATTAAATGTAAGAGTTTCACAAGATATGAACAGCTCCCACCAACCACGTTCCGTATTCGTTGATAAACTGCATTTAATTTATTTGGAGTCCTTTACCCAACCCAACCAACAATCCACTCAACGTACTTATTTCCCAAAATAGTTATATTCTGTGATATGGACGAGTTGGAACATCATTAAAACACATTTTGAGCGTAACCACACTAATTCTTTGGAAGTTTGAGTTTGGTTAGGTTGCTAGGAAGCTGATAAGCCTAGCTTGGTGCTACAGATCCCGGCTAGCGGTGGACGACAGAGAGAGCAAATTAGGAGACTGCTAAATTCCAGACGAAATAATTTAGAAGTTTGTGTACTACAAGGAGGTCCTATTTGTAGGGTGGCTTTCGTAATTTTAGTCGAAAAGTAAAGTTTGAGTTTCTGTTGGTCCGCCGAATCGAGTCGAAGCCTGAGGTTATGGAATTTTACATATAACTTATGGGTTCATCCAGAACTGTTTTATTCCGAACCAGATTCAAATAAAAGTGAGTAAAATGTAGACTGCATACCGCATTTTGCTTTCTCCGCAATTGCAAATGCTTTACAATTCGATTGCTGACGTAGGTTTTGTTTGGAATTTTCATAGTATATGAAAAAAGCTTACCTTTTTAATAACTCCTTGACTGGTTCCAACAAAAGCAACCGTATGTGTCTCCGTGACGGTGAGAGCAATTGAAGAAAGAAGTACTCCAGGAAAACGGATTGCTGCAGTTTGGACGATTGGAATGGCTCCAGAAATTTTTAGGCCGACGTCACAAAAGTCAGGAATGTTCCCGGCAGCCTGTAATGACAATAAGTTAATTAATTAGTTTCGCATGAATAAATGTAATCCAAATGCATGAAATTGACACATGCACCTTATTCTAGATTGCTATGAAATTATTTTCTCAATTTATAAAGTAAAACCAGGGAGATAATCTTTGGAGGAAGCATGCATTCGGAGCCCCACTTTACGTTGTTAATGAAATACTCGTTGATTCGTCATTATATTGCTCTGATAAACATCATAAATTACTCAAAATCTTACATCAGATGTCATATATCCAGTAGAAAAAATGTTGGGAAAACAAAATAAATGTTGACCACATTTTTAATTTGTGGCTACATGTGGGGTAAGGTTGACCACAGCCACAACATGATTCATACCATGATTACAGAGCGATCGTCATCATCATTCATGGTCTTATTTCAACTAAAAATCCATCGCGGACTTGATTATCATGATTTTCCTTAATAAATAAACAAAACAGAAACTCCCACCTCCACCCACGGACCTGCTAGCTGTTCATCTATCGTGTTTCATATGTGCATAGATAAGCCTCAACACAATTTTTGTATCAGGTCAGAAATCTTTCAGTCCGGATATCACCGGCAATAAAAGTAATAAGAAAACAATTAAACGAGCTAATAAGAGCCGTTTCTTGAGTAAATTACCTTTAAATTGACTGGATCAAGCTTAATTGCACCTTACTTTTATGGGCATGAGATATGCAAGCCTAGCAAACAAGGTTCGGTTTATTCTGATCGACAGCTGATGTTACGTTGTTAACGTACCGCTTTCAAGTCAAAATCAAGACCAAGACAATAAAGTAAGGGAAGGCGAAGCAATGGAATACAACATAATGAACAAGACGTTGTAGTCAAGCGTAATGTAATAGGAAACCAATATAATAAACAAAATTGCTTATGATCTATTATTCAAGATTTCTCAACTCTTTAACATTTCATTAGAGTTGCTTGTTGTTGGATTCCTATCCAATGAATTGCATGTGATAGGAAAGAAAAAGAACTCAAACTTTTTAATCTTAACCTTTTCTTCTGAAAAAAAGTCTTTACTACTATCACACATAAATAGAGATAAGTTTCTGTAGTCGTGTTGCATTGAGTCGACAAGAAAAAGAAATACAATAAAGTCAAAGCGTGATGATAACTAACTTCAAACTAAATATAAACTTAGTTTGCAGCACCTACAATAAGCAAACTCTTTCCACAAGTAATATAAAATGTAGACAAAAGAAGAAAGAAGTTGAAAACAAGGCCCATCCATATATCAAGTACAGTTGAAGTATTTGTTAACCCATCGATTTACCTTAACTTGGCGTCAGCCAGTCAATCATGTGCTAGGCCAACAAGCCAATCATTTACTGAGCAAACAAACTGTAAAACTATAAACTAAATCAAAGATATTCTTACATCAAACAAAAAAAGGTTTATTTAGAAAGTTTCAAAGTCAAGGGTTCTCTTCACTTTAGCATCTATAAAACCTTCTCGGCTTAATTAGACACGCAGTTTAAACGCTTGGACTTGGACAGAAATTTGAACTCTGGTTTAACGAACAAACAAACGGAACAGAAACGTGAGACAAAGTTTTACCACTTTTAATTTCCAAGCTTTCCACCACAACAAAGCAAGTCAAGTTAGCTCAAGACAACACTTGTACAATGGTTGAAGCGTTATCCATCTTATTGTTATTCCAGTCACTTTTATGGTTTTATTGCATCTTACTCTTGTTTTCTGTGCCAAGTCAAGTCACAAATGCCAACAAACCAGCCAGTCAACCAGCTAACAACTCTACAATCAATGAGTCAAGGCAGATGCAAAACAGGCAACGTAGTTAGCTATGTATGTAGGGAAGGCTTCCATCGTTTTAATTTTTACTGCTTGTCTTAAACTGCAATTAAACTTTGGTCATTATCCTCAATTCAAATCATCCAGCATTATTCATTCCTCTCCAACATTTGCAGGCAGTTTGATTGTTTGATGCCTCCTATGCCCACCAATCTGGATGTCGATGTCTTTTCAGGACAATAACCACATAGTCGAGTCGACAAACTGGGCAAATTAAAAAATAAATATAAGTTGTAATTGAAACAAACGCTTTGTTTCAATAAAAACACTATAACTTCAATTATACCGTCAAAAGGAAAGCTTGGGTGATAGGAAGGAATATGAAACGCAAATGATTGTGTTGAGAACTGAAAGCTTAAATAATCCCAAAATCGATTTCCTATCTGGATTAGGAATCAAATCTATCATAGTCAATAAAACAACGCTTTCGCCATAACTAGGAGATCAACTTTGACGAGCTGACGCGGTAACGACCATATCACCATCGGCGACCAGACAACGTCAGATAGCTTCTTTAAGGACAAAATAAAGATAAACCAAAAATAGGTTCGATTTGAAATCTAGTATCATACCAATGGCCTAGTTTATGTGTTGCCAGTCTGGTGGTCGTCGAGATAAATAGTTTGGTCCGAAATACTTCAGCACTAATATCATAATTACTCAGAAAATAGATAGAAAATGTAATGAGAAACGATTCCTTATACAAAGACAGCAATAGACTACATTACATCACATCATATTCCGAGTCACATTGAATGTTTTCACAAATTCCCTAAATAAATCAGGAAGAGTGCCCAACCCGAGGGTATTGGAATAAGAAATTATTCCGTCTTCTCAGAAAACAGTCATTCGAGGAAATTCACAAGTTGAGAAAACAAAATTTGAAATATACGGACTATAAGTAGCAATCAAGAGAAAGCACCTTCAAACCTCATGAAACTATTTCTTTACCATGAGCTAAACTACGAGTGTTCAATGAAGCCGTACAATGTCATCTACTCAGTAGATTCTACTGAATAGATATTCCATTGAATGGTGTATCGGTTGGATAGAAGAACTCACATCACATCAGCTCAAAACATAATATTATAATGTTGGCCACTCCACATCCACTTCTACGAGTTTCCTACAATCAACCATTTCTATTTGAATAAGTTGTTTGGATAGCATTCAATTCAGTATTGGAAATGTATGTGAAGAGCCATTAAATAAACTGGAACTGGAGCCATCAAGTGGTAATAAAAATATACCTAATACAAATGTCGTTGAAGAAAATGTCTTTCCTATTGCTGCCAGTGGGTGCCAGAAAAGCAAAAGAAATGCTTTTGCCCTCAATTTTTGGTCACATCATACCACCAACGGTACTAACTAAACTAGCCTGAAACCATCACAAATATAATTTCCATTCCAGAAACTTTCTCTTTCTATTCCATCATATCTTCCAACATGGAGGTAGCGAATGTGTCTTGATACGTATGAGACACGCACCTACTCAATTTTACTTTTTTTGTCTCCCATTTTTGAAGATTTTCTCAAAATAACTGCATAAATCGACGTATTTGACGTGCAAATAAAAAATTCAAACACTTGGCAAAAAGTAACAACCTATAACGACGTAGTGGTGGATTGAGGGTGGATTTTCTTAGTGCCATCATCCACAAGTAGTAGTCGCATGAATCAGTTGAGACTTCTTGTTACAAATGGGGGATCGAGTCGAGGAAGAGAAAGTACAGAGAAAAGAAATAGCATAGCTGCAAAATTTACAATGGGCATATTTTATATTCCATACCATCACATTAAACTACTTATACTACTTTGCCTGCCTTCCTTTATTTCTCCACACTACTGAATGCATTGCATTGACTCTAGTGTGTTTTTTTATGTGATGGAAACTATACATCATTTCATTTCAGCCCAACAGCTTACTTTTTTCTTCTCTTTTGCGATAAAATAGTAACCCTGCATTCTATGTGTTCTTTCTCTCTCTCTCTCTCTCTCTTTCTTCAAACCATAGCATTTCATGTCAAAAAATTCAAGGGAAACTCTTTTTGTAAAAAAGAAATTGCTCCATATATTCACATCCGGGAGACATTTATGTCATTTTGAGTAGGTTGATTGTCAGCCCTCTGCACATCCACCACTTACTAACTCAACTGAACTGAGCTGTTCAACTTGATTATCTTTTGTGGATGTGGAAGAAAGCAAGGGGTGGATGGAGAGGATGAAAAAAATAGGAGGAAAGATGCAAACCATTCAATTTGGGATTAAGTGCATAAAACCCAACATAATACTCTCAGTTTACTTTACACTCACTGGTTGAATAATGAGACCATCTTACAAGACCAGGAAGATTTGAAATATTGTTTGTTAAAACATGGCTGGCATAAAATAAAATAAATAGGGAATGAGCATGAACCCTGGAAAGAACCACCAGTACAGATTCCTTTAGTAGTCTCCCATTACTTTTTCAATTCACACTCCCCGACTAGGACTAGGACGAGGAGGGTAAGTGCCTTTTAGTTTTAAGCACGTCCATGATTCATTTCACAAGGCATACTAAACAAATTTTAATCGAATCTTCGAATTATGGGATAAACGGAATATTTGGTTTTATGAGCATTTTACGAGTTTTTCACGCCAGAATCAAATTAAACTCGTTGCTCTGTCTTGTTCAGCATATTAGCCAAAAAAACACATCTTATACAAGAAAAGACAAGAAAGAAGGACAGTGTGGTAATTTTTTACTATGTCCCAGTCCAGCACAGCCCTACGTCATGCACTACCAACAACAGATTGCCCGAATGACACAATTTCCTTGATTTATTTCAAAACTGTTCTTCTCAAAGTAGGAAATTTGTTATGTACATAGTTTAGTCGGAGTAATAATATTTAATATGTAGTGCAACATTAGGAGCATGCGATGCCAAAACGTATGTAGTTTCTTGACACGAGCCATTAGTTCGGAGACCCACTACCAACTACCAAACAAACCAACTCTTCTCTCTTTCTTCTTACTTTCCTCTTCAGGAGGAAGTGGCAAATGAGTCTGTTGTGGATGAGACTGGGTGAAAAAGCTAAGACGGATATGGATGTGATGATAACATTATATTATTACCAAAGTCTCAAGTCTTTTAAGAACAAGTTCCAGATTTAGATTTATTCCATTTATTCATTGCTCAACCATGTACCCACCGTCACTCTGAAATCCCCATCCATATTTTGTTCTGCTCTGTTAGAAAACAAAGTGGGACCTCATTCCACACACACAGCCCTCCATCCATTCATGATACTAAGGTCCAACTCAACTCACAGCATGAAATAGTTCCACCAACCCAGCCGAAATATAATAGTGCAATATATCACAAGTCCAAGTAAGTTGAGACCACCGCATGGCTTCACTGTGTGTGGCAGAGAGAGGTAGGCTCGTTATGGTAAGAGTGTGACCATGAGCATAGCGTGCAGGGCGGCGTGCTTGTCGGTGTTGGGTTACAATGCAATAAGTGCTTTCACTCAGAGTCAGCATAGTGTCCTTCTGTCTTTTCCTTGTGTCAAATAATATGCACATGTAACTTTTTGCCCAGTCGGAAAGATAAGGAAGCATAAAGTACTAAATGCAAGATGGTGAACATGTCTCTGGAAATATATATAATAATATAAAACTAACCTAACTAAGGAAAATCTTTTCATGTTGAACTAACTGGTTGGCTACGATTATGCGATGGGATGTTCTACATCAGGACGGAATGAGAATGAAGGAATAAATCCACTCTTTCATTGGCAAATGAATATATAATGGGATGGGTTGTGCATGAATGTGACTGTGAGGTTACAATGCAGTAAGTTTTATGGCGAAAAAGAACCACCAACAAGATTTTTTGATACAGCACATTGCAGTGGAGAACATTTGTCAACCTGATGTGTTTCATATGCCAGACAGAGAAGGACAGTGCTATGCTAGATAGTATTAGCTCAAAGTAAAAGTTAAGTCAGACTACCCACCAATTTCTGCTTTCTCCGTTCCTAGAATAAAATGAGTTACACAACTGCTCGCACTTCCTCTGTAATTTCGCATTATTCTTTCCCAGCACATCTCTGCACTTTATAATTGGATAGTGGAGTTTTAGACTACGAAGGAAATATATAGTTCATTACGAGATTACAAAATAACGTATCCCAAACCATGAGTAGTAATGATCATATATGATGCAGTAAAAAATTACCCTTTCGAAACTAATTAGATGCAGAAAACACGAATTTCAATCTTCAAATAAAATAGCCAAAAGTCCTAGCCTCCACAATATTACTTGGCATTGAACATATTTTAAGGTGACTAATAGCATGTGCCTCAAACATTTACATTTTAAATTCCGTAAATGCTTTCGTCTCAACATTCACAAAAGTGTTTCCTTTTCTTTTCAGCTCTTTTCATTGGTGTAAACAAAAAGTTGACAAATATGCAGTGCAAGGGACGAGTGGCTCAAAACTAGGTAATATTTCATTTTCAATTAAAGATTGGTACTCAGTCCCATCAACATGTGACCGCCGGTTATATCGTAAAATCAACTGCAACACAATTCCTGCGAAATAAAAATGCAGTGGACATGCACGAACGGTTGGTGAACTGGACTGGCGGATGCATTATAGTGGGAACGGACGGACATAAGAACCAGAACCAAACAAAATGTAAATTTTAAAGACTGAATGTCTGCTTATGCCCAGCATACGCAGGCAGGTTGTAAGCAAACTGATGGGCCGAATGTCGTCAATTCATTCCTAAAAAGATGCGATGAAAAAATGTTGTTATTAAATTAAGAAAACTACCGAAAGCAATTTGTTTCTAGTCACCGGAACAGCATACCAGGAATATTGTACCATAAACTACCAACCCAGTACATTTACATTAGAAACATGCTTTTTGCTCCGAGAGAAACACGCACTTTACCAATGGAGAAGGCTCACATTTGACCAAAGAAAAAGGAAAGGAATGCCCATAAAATGGGAATAAAAGTCATGATGGAGACTTTGGAAATTGGATGAATCTTCTTCTTTTCATGGAATTGCTTGCTTGCACCCATGTTCATTTTATCCCTATCCCTTTATCCCAAGGAAAATTAATAGTCTGACGAAACTAAAGTATGAAATAATCCAGAGAATCATAAAACAGGGTCAGGTTCATGGTGAACTTGGTCCAAGCCAAGTCATTCTGAATCCAGTATTAACTTTGAAAACTATAAACTTGACTTAAATAAATAAATAACTTGGTAATTTGTGCTCATGAATCCATTCCGAATTCTTGTATCTTTTATCCTTCCTAGATCCCGTTCAAGCTGTTTCCTTGTTACATGGTCAGTCAATTCTAAATTCCATTTGTTTACGAGGAAGATATTAAAGTGAATAACTTGCTTGAACTGAAGTAGAATATGGAGTCAACTTGATCATGATCCTAGTTATTGGTGAAATGAAATGCCACTTAATTTAATCCGAGAATTTAATCAATAGTCGACTTGCTACTAATAAGTGAATTTACTTTAATAGAATAACTTTGACTACCGATTGAATTTCATAAAGAGATGAGATAGTCCGTGTCTAACATCATGCAATTTTAATGAAACAAAATACAATTGACTTACCCCAGGTTCATAGCACTTTCCATCCAAAATAGGCCCAGAAATATAATCCATATTTCGATTTTCGACACTTCCATTAAAACACATGTGGATATTTTCCGTAAATTTTGCCTCAATATCTTGCATGGAGTAGATGCAAATGGCAGAATCCGGTTGAGGTTCATTCGTGATCGCTTTACTCTGAGAAAACACAGCCACCAAGGCTAGTTCACCTTTTTTGATACCCAAACTACGTGCCAGATCCTCCTTGACGCGAATGATTTTGGCATCTTGAACTAGATTGAAGTTGACATTTCCATTTCCGTTACATTGAAGCGTAACCTCGGTATAGCTGTCATAATTGGCGTCCGTAATGCAGGTCCTTGCCAATCTTGAAACGTAGCCCTGCTCCTCAAACCCATGAAGGTAACTTTGCTTCTGCACAATCATAAAATAGGCAAAGTCTGAAGCATTAAACCCGTAAACATATTTGACGAGAAAATGGTCACGATATTTTACGTCAATCCTCAACATGGACTGCTTGGCAAAAGAATACTCTGCGTAGTCAAAATTGTACAAGTTGCGACTGGAAATAGCTGGCACGTCGTGACGATAGTCCCCATTGTTTGTAAATGTTGTCCCCACATATAGCACATTCTGGGGAGACCAAGCCGTGTACTTGGCCGGACCCACGAATGCGTAGGTAGAGGATGCCTCATCATTTGCTGCTACTGCGTGTGTAGCAAACTCCGGGGGAAGGGTAATGTTGGTAAGATTGTACTTATGACAGGCCCCTTGCGACACAGAGCCACAACTGATGAGCGTCCTTGAACCACCATCCACCAGCAACACTTTATTAACATTGTTGGTGAGCAACACTTCCGTGGTTTCCGTGTCCGTCCCACACCCACTTGCGTGACAGTTTGGGTTATCCAACTTGGGACCAGTGGGGACTGAGGCTTCTAACCGAAGATTTGGATCCAGTTCATAAAGTCGGTTTATGGCACCTACATACACACGACCAGAAATTGGATCCAGTGCCAAATGTTTAAGGGCGAAAGTCTCATTGAGGGTGACAAATTGGGAGAGAACGGCAGACTCGAGACCTAATCCTCCACCACCACCACCGGATGATGACTGCATATCAATCTGAGAGGACGAGGAAGGAGGTCCGGAGCTGCCTGGTCTAATTAGTAACCCCCAGATTACGAGGAGGACAAGTCGACTGCTGAGGGTGAGGTAGAATTTGAAATTGGAAACTCCAAGGACGCCGTCCATCTTTGTCATTGTGGAAATGACGCTGTCCGGTCCCAAATCCTTTGTTGACGAGATCAAATCTGCAATTCAGAACAAAGCGAATAAATGATTACTCATCATCATCATCAACCTTTTCCCGTATACTTTAATCTAACCCTCAATCCTCATCTCTCATCTCATTCACTCATCCCTCATCATTATCCTGACCCAGGCAGGACGATGGATGAGAGACAATCAACATCAGTCACTAACTTTTTCCTCAAACTGCCAATTGAATCTCTCCAAGCAATCCACAAAAACCAAGTCGCAATTTCCCTTTATTCATTTCACCCTCTCCTCATTTTCAGTTGGTTTATTGTAGAAATGATGGTTGGATGGATAACCATTCCAATTTCATCCGAGAAAATAAGAAACCAGCCACAAGGATAGGAAGAGATGAAATATTAACTTCACGCTTCCCCAACCATAATCCCGTCTTTTCTTTCTTTTAATCTCTCATCATCTTTCTCCTTTCTCTCCCATCAACAAATCCACACAATTCTTTCTCAACCAGACACAAATAACTTGCAGCGAAAAATGTTAATAAAACTGAAAAAACTTCTTTTACATACTTCTACCCTTGCCCAGTTCAAATGCGACGAAATACATACGACAGCGTCGTAACGACACTGGGTAAACAATTGTAAAAATACTTTGTTGATGGGAAATTATTAATAATATTTCAAATGTTCCTTGATTTTTAAGTAGCTATCACCTTACCTTCTTTCCAATATTCCAATGTCCAGTTGTCAAATATTTAATTAAATTCAGGAAACACTGAAAAACTTCCGGGCTCCGCACTTTTACTTCAATCCTTGTAATAACGTTTATAATGTAGTGTCACATATTCGTCAAACTTTCTCGAGAGCCATAAATCAAGTGAGAAAATTCCAATCGTTGCTTTGACAAAGACTCATAAATAAGCACACTTTATCAGTAAGCAAACACGGAACGTATTAAACGCCGCATCGTATAATACGATTCGTATTACAGACACCGCTCTGCTCTACTCCTGGAGGTGGGAAGTGCGTAAATGAGTAACAACTGTGCGGTAAGAGATTCAATCAAAATCAAATGCGGCATAATTCCAAAAAATACTGTCGGCTTTATTTCTACAGTCATTTGTGATATTTACTAAAATAGTCAACAAAGATTACGATTTCAGTAAAGCATACAAACTTTGTATTACAAAGTGAACGTATTTGTTTTATTCGTCATAAAAATGTTAAATGTGGGAGGATGACTAATTTTGAAATGATATCCTTTATTGATCTCGATGGTAGGTATATATCATTGCCAGTTTTTATACCGGAAATTGCTTACAATTGTAATTCATGATTATTAAGTGAAAATCCAAATGGCAATTCAAAAATAACCAAAACTTTCAGCAGAGTAGGAGGCAGGTGAGTGCAGTATAAAAACCATAAGCATCATTAAGTTAGGGTTTTCTATTTCTGATTGCAAGTGCACCTTTTCCATAATGCATCCGTTCTTGAAATGGTTTTCTAGTATTTCATTTCATGGTGCATCTATCCCACATCACACCGTATCTATGCAGCTACGGTAATTGAAAGCTGACTGTGCATTTTAGGTTTAAACAACTTTCCCAATTTCAGGGTCCCTTCTCCAGAAAATACAAATTGAAAAAAGTCACAACAAGGCAGAACAATGGGAGTCCGAGATCCCTTGAAATGACTAATGTGTCCGCTGCAACATTACCACAACGAAAGGAGACCCTTTACAAGAACTAAAGTAGTTTCCGTTTCCTTCCACCACCGACAAAATTCTTCTTGGAATTTTAAACCATGTTTCTTGTAGTAACTTATCCCAAGATTTACCTAAAGGTGGCGTCCTCCATTCTAATTTTGTAAGAAATTCTAAAAGCATTTTATATAATTTATGTAAAGCCAATGAGCCAATTGGAAACCCGTCAGGTTAACGAACGAAATTTTTCATGTTATTATTGATCAAACTTGTATTTTTGGTTGTTGATTGCATTTGCATACAAACTTCTTCTGCACATATAAATGAATACAGATAGAAAATTATGTATTTTTCTCCCTTGTTAATTTTGCAGATCACAAAAACGCCGTCGCCTACAAAATAAATTCTCTCGTCAAACATGAATTCATTTATTTTATTACTTTTTTAAATCAACTCCAAAACACTGGGCAATATGTCGTTCTTGGTTTTGATCTTCATAAATTATTTAACAATAAAATAAATGTTTGGCGGTTACGGGTCGTTTTAGCAATTTTTTGCGAGTCAGTTGATTAACAAAATGTTGCTTCTCATCTCAACTCCCCAACCCTAAACCCCACCGGCAATCATCGTCCTGAGACAGAGATGATATGAGACCCAGTAAATTAATAAGGATCCCTTTGTGCACCTAATTGCAATAATTTGTGTGCCATTTGCTTTTGCAATACGCGTCGAATCCAATTCAATTTGGCCATCTGCTTCAAGCTAGACTGGACTTTGACTACATTACAATTTACCACGTTCACTCCCCACGAGAAATTGATCTTATAAACTAACTAACCTCACACAAACAATTGGAATTTTTATTACTAACATTCCAATCTTTATCATTAGCAGTAAGAGAATCCAATATAAGACAAAATTGTATATAAAAAATAATAGTTGGGCTGCATTACAGATCTTTTGTAAGTTGAGATGAGAGGATGCATGCTGTGAGATGAGAATGATCTGCCAGTCAGTCAAGGGAGGAAGATGATGTATGATGAAGACCCATCCATCCATCCAGGCATATTTGGGACTTGGACAACATGCACATGGTTAATGAACATGGCATATCTCTAAAAAATAGCACCCAACCCACCCACCTCACAATAACTATTACCTTTTCAAATACAGGGTAAAATCTTCCGTGTAGTAAATAAAATGGGAAAGAAATGAACAGCAAAGGGAAACCGAAGGACCAGAACAAACTCAAAATGAAACCACCAACAAGGAGAACGATTAATGAAGGTGGCCAAGAGATGGATTGTTAGTTAGTTTAGTCAGTCAGGTTGTATCCAACAATTTTCAGTTATTAGGAGATATCATGCCATACCTCATGTAAGGCAGACAGAGAAAATGATGATATGATATGAAGGCAGATGGAGAAAAATATGTGTTTCATGCATCTCCAAGCTTTTCTCACATTTAATTTTGTTTGTGCTATGATATTATGCTGTGTGGGCATACAATATTAGTGGAGTTGGTGTGGTAAGTTGAAGCTCAAATTCAACTATTCCTCTCGTGCTTGTCTTACTGTTAAAGGCCCTGTAGACATTTCATTTTTTATCATTTTATACTTTGTTCCTAGTATTCTATTAGCTCGTATTTAGTATAATCATGGTAATAATTGAAGATCCGTGAAGCCAACAAAACAGGGAAGGCTGGCAATGTATTTTGTGTGGATATATAAAAAGCAAAAGAAAAGGGTTGTGTATGTTATATTGCATTGATTTACTAGAGGTCCTCTCTTCCTAATTCTTTTAATCTTTCTTCGTCTTCCATTTCATTTCATGGCGGATCCTTCCCTAGTCCAGAACTGCCTTTGGGCCATTCAACTATTCTCAACTTGAATTCAATTCCATTCTGGATTCACGCCATGCTACGCCAAGTGAACTCAAATAAAGAAAGAGAAGTTCCTTCCTTTTGTCACTTGTAACGAAATTTCGAATGTTATGCAGGCTAAAGCTGTGTTTCATGGTAAATAATAGCATGTAAAAAACATTGACTATGGTTAGCATGTAGGTAACTATGCTGGATATAAAAGTATGTAAATATAATCCAAGCATACAGTAAATTAAATTAGACAATTGTCCTAAATTTGCATAATGTTGCAAAACAATTCCTTGTGAACATTATAAAAAGACTGAGTCACCCACTCACAAGCAGAAAAAGCAAGTAAGACTTTCTTTCACTGAATCCCACATAATTCCTACATAATTCAATTCCACATAACCAAATTTAACTGGAATTTAAGAAGAGTCCAGTAAAAATAAAATTTGACTCGTTGAAATTGAACCCCTTCGTTCGCGTTACTAAACTTGAGTTTCATCCATTATACAAATATTATACATGCATCTATTCCTTTACAAGAAATGGGAAACAATTGGAAAAAGAGAACAAATGCAAATGTGTAACCTCATCGGTTTTTTATCTACGGTTTTCAAAGATCTGAGTTTTACAAGGAAAAAGAATATATACATAGAAAGAGAACACGTAAAACATAAGATTGAGGTTTGAGACCACTGACATGTTCTTGTGGATAGCTTTCCTTTATTTCTTGGGCTACATAGATTTAACGTATAAAATCGTAAAAGACGGAGATAGAAAAGGAAGACCCAACATGATGAACCACCGACCAAGTGAGTTTGAATTAGTGGGTAGATAATAATCCCTCTTGTTGTTCCAACACAAGAAGAATACACTTTTCCCTTTGGTGGGTCTTCCTTTCTTAACTAACAACCAACAACGAAAAAGAAGAACCAAGTTTTTTACAAAAAAATTCTTCTCCATCGTTTCGTTTTAACATCACCAGCTCAGTTTTACTCCTAGGAGGCTGAATCATGCTCAGTGATGCACTTGCATGTTGCAATCCAGCTCCTTCATTTTCAAACAACCTCCATCATATCAAGTCGAGTGGAAGGTAAGTAATATAGTTGGTTGGTAATATGTTGGTACAATGTAGTTCCTCCATCCAACAGGTAAGTGGATGAGTGGTTGGTTGTCTTGTGGGCATAAAGTGTATGAAGTGCAACACCGCCGGTTCAAAAAGACAACCAAAGGAAGAAGAAGAACGCCATTCCCTTTCCATCATCATCTAAAATCTAAACAGCTTAACTTTTCAATTGCACTGTACTTTCTGAGATATCGCACACAATGCCTTGTTTCTCTTGGTTGGTTTTTGGTTTCGGTTTCAAATTTCTAGTTTCCTACCACCAAACAACAAAATCTTTATATCCAGCTTCCTATTCTTTCACTCGGACAAGGATGGAAGGAATGTCCTTTGTTTTATTATTTGCAAAAATGCTTCCATAGTAGAATAATCACTGCCTTGAAAACTTTCAAATTCCGTGTGAACTTACCTCCAACTCAGAATCTCACAAGATGCAAAGCAACCAAGGTGGTTGGCTGGACTTAGCCGAAACATAATATTTTTATTTGCAGAGGTTTTTAAACTTGTTTTTATTCTTGATACATGCATCACGCTAAGTCTTAGGAGTTGATTTAGTCGATTTTTTTGTATAATGAATTTTTCATTCTTCATCATGTAACTAAGGCAAGGATTATTCTACTATGGAAGCATTTTTGCTAGGTTTTTAAACTTGTTTTTATTCTTGATACATGCATCACGCTAAGTCTTAGGAGTTGATTTAGTCGATTTTTTTGTATAATGAATTTTTCATTCTTCATCATGTAACTAAGGCAAGGAATGATTCTTTTTGCAAGTGGTGGTGGATATAAGAGAGAACAGTGCGAAAAAATATCGTGTCGCATTTGTCTAAGAAGACAGATTCATTTCATCCTTGATTAACTACGGGACAATGGGTTGAAGCGGACAGATTATTTTATTTAGTCGAGTGCAACGTATCATAGTTTAGTGAGTATATTTTGCTACATCAATAACATCGTCAAAAACATTTTGATTTGTTGGGATGATGTAGATAAAAAAATCATCCTCGGGCTGTAGATTTACCTCATGAATCTGTACATACAGTTTGGACATGTGATGCACCTAAATCTTACTAAATTTGCGACATACCTGAATAGAATTCAATTTATGTTTGTCCAAATGTACAAATTGGGTACATTAATTTCTTGATAAGTCTAAATTTGTATCACCAGCTTTTTATTTTTTAAGCCCTTCGTTCGTGCATGCATGCTATGTTGCTTATACCATTATTCATGCATATTATGTGTTTCTTATTCATTTTACGAACCATTTGATTTTCTCGCTCGGATCATGTCGATGTTGATTTTGATAATAAGTAGTCTTAAACCCATACAGAAACGCATCACTGCATTAACTTCAGCTTGACAAGGAAGTTTTGGTTTGGTTGGGAGGGTTGAACATGAATGTGAAGAATGGAGAGACATGCTAAATACTTGAAGTGACTTAAGAGGCTTATAATCGCCTTCGCTTTTTATCTGGTCACTCACACAAACAGTAACCCCATTGTTAAAATTGTGTTTTGTAACAAACACAGCACATCGTATCAAGCTTTGTACTGAGATTTTTACTCAACTGCAGCCAAGTCTGAAGTCATAACCCAATCTATTACAGATCCGTATATTATACCTTGGTTCTTTTTATGATGATGGCAGAGTCAGCAGATGTGCGTTTTTGAATAATGCTAAAAAAATAAATTCTGTTTGATACTCGGTTATCAAGTCGGGTTTCCACGTAAAGAAAATAAAAAAATATTGCATAATTCGGTGGAACAAAATGTGCAAATTACAGCTTTGCACAACTTTAGCATGTTTGTAAAGTGGGGGCAAATTTTGGCAACAGAAAAACCAAGTTAAAGTTTGCAATATCCAGTGTTTAGCTTCGAAATTTGCAGCATACATGCAATCCAGCAACATCGAATGCAGAAACAGAACCAAAAAATCAACATCAAAAGCCAATTATTAATAATTTTTCTAGTTGAGATTGTCATGGACTAAAAAAAATGCACGTTTGCAATGGACAAATGCTCTACGATACAGTTTGAACACATGGTTGTTGATTGTTAATGTATAATTTTTTGTAATCATAATAATATAAAAGGGGTTGGATTAAATTCAATCTCATTTCTGAAAGAGTGGTTCATGTGGGATAATTTGCTGTTTGTGTTGTGTTGCATAGAAAACACAATTTTGGCTTGGCATAGTCAAGTTGGCCAGCATTTCAATTTCAACTCCAACATTTTATTACAAGAACGGTCCCACAGTCACAACGAAATAAAAGAGGGACCAAACCTAACTTAAGATTTGCTTGACTCGACTGGAATTGAATATAACATAACCAGTTTCGTTTTTTAAAGCTGGCAGAGTTGCTTACTTGCTGCCTTAATGGTTGAATAGATGTATAGTACAAGATCTTAAAATATCACATAAAGATAACATCATATCACATCTTTCCATGTAAAAAAGCGTCTTACAAGTTACTCTGTTGCTTTGTGGCTTTAAATTTTGGGATCCGAACACGCTTTATTATATCACTTGATCAGAATCAGAATTGATCTCCGACAAGGAGCACAATAGTAATGTAATGCATGGTTAAGTAAGTCAGTGAGTAAATGCACCAGATCACAATGCATCCTTCCATCCCTTGTCTCATTGTCAGTTTAAAAAACTAAATTGGCTCTTCTCAATCTTCCCGAACAATGCAGTCCATGACGCTGGATATTATTTCTGGAGCTTTTATCCTCAGTTTTTAGTTTTATTTATTTTAGTGCTTTATTATTACCTTTACCGCATTTACCCTGTAGCATATGCTGGGCAATACTGATTGTCTAGCTAGTGGCCCAAGAAAGTAAATGGACTTCAAAATTCTTTATTATTATTTACTCATCCGCACTCCAGAACAAGATAAGTACTGATGCTGCCTAAGTCAATCCACTGGATAGCATGCAGGACAATGGGATTTAATGTATTGAACACTTTAAAAAGCTAATGTGCATTTCACAGATTTCGTGGACTCTTAAAGAGAAAAATCAATAATACACGAAGAAATCATTGTGCACACAGAAAAGTAGGCACTGGCTTTTTTGAATTAAGAACTGTTTACACGAACAACGCACAATAAAAAATTTAACCATTCTTTGTCATATATTTGACTTATATAAGTAAGCAAAAACAAAAAAAAATCTTTCGCAACTGGAAATAAATATTGAGTGCAAACAACAATTGTCACAGTTTCGATTGTAAACTCTCCATGTAATTTTGTTTTTAATGAGTTGCAAACGTAGTTTGGTCCACTTGCTCACTCTCATCCATCTCCCATTGTTTTACGATGTGGCAAAGTGCATTTGACACTTTTGATTCAATTTCAGTTTTTTTTCACAAAAGAAATTGAGAAAGACGATAAAACAAACGACTTGGGTTACTCCAAGTTTTTTTGTGTCAAATAAAACAATAAACTGACTGGGACGATGATGAATAATATGAATGCAGCCAGAGTCACTAAACCTAACCTGAAGAAACCTCCTACTGTGGAAAAAACAACTCGTGTAATTTCTCTTTTTCCCTGCTCTTTGTCTGCTGGAAATAAAACTAGATTTGGAAAGACATAATACTGTTGGTCATCGCCAAGTTAAACTTTTATGGGTTATTTAATGAATATATTCTTTTATTTTAGAAATTCAATGAGACAGAGTTGAGAAAGTGGTGTGGTTGTAGCAAAGTCATAGTCAGTTAAGGTTCATTAATTATATAGCGTCAAGAAAATTATCTCTACACCTTGCAGTACTTTTTTATTTTTCTCCAAATGACAAACGGGTGGGCGAGAATTGAAATTAATTTAAATACTCTTGTATTTATGCCACTTTATACTAAAGATGTCTAGTGTTGTCCATTTAAATTAATTTTACAAGTGTCATTTTTTGTACACCTATTGTAAGTTTATTAACAAATTGTATATACCAATCACTCGCACTCCGTCATTTGGCCATGCTCATCTTTTTCTACATGTAGGATTATGCCTGGTTAAGTGAAGAATGTTAATTCAATTGCACTCTTCCAGTTTTATAACAAGATGATAATGGAACAAATAGCTTTAAGTGAAGGAACAATCACCAACACTTTAATGGCAGGAGGATTCCATTACTACTTAAATACACGGAGGCACCATTCCAATCCTTTCTTGGCTTATATAACTAACTATGTAACCTATATTTATACACCAGCTCCCAAAAAGTGCTTCCACTCTACAAAGTAGAGAAAGAAATGGTAAGGAAGACAAGACTGAGAAAGGCTCTAAGTAGAAATATCTAATAACCATAACATAACAATAAACCTGGGTTATTGTAATAACATCTCCAAATCTCGATACTTGATTCCACTCGTCTCGTCTTCCTTGACTTTTGCTCCTTCATCTCATCTCACTCACTTCTTGTGACCATCAAGTGATGTACGCAATGTAATCGTGTTGTGAAGGTTTCATTTACACGTTGTCTTTTCTCCTAGCTTCCTACATCCTTGGATGACTCCAATGTATTTCTCTGCAAACTACCAAATCTTTGAAGACTACTATTGGGATTCTGCATTCATTGCACGAGTCCACGACCACTTCACTTCTAGCCAGTGTAGTTAGTTAAGAAATGTACTTCAAAGAACAATTTACGCTATACTCGGCTCGACCTTATGTGCTTAATAGATTTTACTTTACACCCTTTCCACTTCCAAACAGAGAATGGAATGACCCATCCGATTGGTTATTGAATTTCATTACATTACTCCGTTATATGTGCCGATGGAAGCTCGAGAGGATTATTGACTTTTTCATCAAGAATTAGTTTACACACTTCCATTTCTTTGTTTTACTTCTTTCAGAAGCAAAATGTGTATCATGCTTACTTTTTCTATAGTTGGCTCTAACCAAACTTTTCTAAGGCACTCTGGAAGCAGTACAAAAAAATCAAAAGTGACTTCATAATTGTTATTATATTATGCCATGCATTGCCCTTGCTGATGATACCCTCATGCATATGAATAGATAGAAACTACTTGTTTAAAGTAAATTTAACTTCAGTTTTACAGATACTCAACTTTTTTCATCTATGTTGAAAGTGGACATAAAAATTAATATTTACTCCACTCCATGAATTTCTTGCTGTCTGGACTGAACCAGGATATAAAGTAAGCACAAAGTCAGTATGGTCAGAAAGTTTAAGACAAAAAACGTCTTCATATTTACGACATTCTAAATACTATTAAGCATGTCACCTTAAAACAATGATTACAAAACTGGATGAGATGTTGCATGAATTGGGAAGAAGCTGACGTAACCGTGATTTAAATGTGTTCTAAGACTGGATTTGTCATTTTTACGAGTTGGGAGAGGCAAAAGCATTACTTGTGTTTCAACATTTAAAACCAGATTCTACTTTAACATTTTTAAGACTAATGCTTCAATCTCACTCTATCCAACTTGTATCATGCAGAAATATATAATGAATTGTAGGTAAAGAGCAAATTACATTAAATTACAACAGCTTAAAGTGGCCATTGGATGTGTCGTTTGATACAAGTGTTTGAAGGACCATAACAGATAGATGGGAGGTTGAATCTGACAAGTGGTATTAAAATGAATTGTAATTTTGAGCGACTATTTGTATTATAGATTGAAGATATATGAATCATTGCATTCCAGCTGGTTATGATTATAGCTCTATGGCCAAACAACAAATAGTTGAACTCGGTTGGGCTTGACTTGTGCCATCATAGCAGAAGCATCTCCGGGTGGAATATCGAAAATTGTAACCTGGTTGTGTACCTAAACCGAAGTAATGTCAAGACACATAGAATATTGCCAGCAGCCATTAATGCAACCAACCACTTGGATTAAATTACAATACAAAATTCCTGACCATTGTCATTATAATGTAACTGCCAAATTATCTCCGTTCCACACATTCATCGCATTATTCTATACCACCAACAGAACAGGCCAAACAAATTGTTGCTGTTGACCCCAAAATTAGATTTATTGACATGGCGTACAACAAAGTTTTTAATTTGACTTTATCATGCTAATTTTTCTGTGACATGGAATGAATATGTTCTGCAGTAAAATCTTTTACTTATTAAGGGTTGAAACCCCGTTATAAAACCGAAATGTCCGTCGGTTTGTCACTTCGACTATTAATGAATATAAGTGTCATTGAAAATGGTCCCGTAAACTACGAAACTGTCAGCAAAACAAAAGCAAATGAAAATAAATAATAGCTTTGTATTTGCAATTTAGTATAAGTGAAATGCGTGAACCGACCCAAAAAGGGGTGGAGTGGTGGTTGAAGATAGTGTCAATCTTGAGAAATTTATTGCTTGAGATAATTGACATCTTTTGCTCGAAATTTGCTTCAAAATCAGCAACGACATAGAAAATTATAAAGCTTGTGTCACGTATTTTTTTTAAGATTTTGTATAGTACTCAGTCCTCCGCGTTACAAAATATATATTTGCATCTCTTCAACTTTGAACTTATTTGCACACCAACTTAGAAGAAAGAATTCTTGTAGTGAAAACGAATATAAATTAAAACTTGGCTTGGTTTTTGGAACACAAATCACCAGAAGAAGCTTTATGGGAATCAGGATAAAAATTGATTTATGCGAATTAAACTGTCATCTTCAATGTTTGTACTTTGCAGTACCCATATTTCTCGGTGGACCATCCTCCCGAAAACTAAATTACATTGAAAAACTGGAGTAAATGGTTTTGTGGTTCGTGATTTAAATCAAGGCAGTTGCAGTTGCAAACAGTTATTCAGGCACATGGGAGTAGGAAACATTTCTTTTGTCACATTTAAATAGGAAGGGTGTTGGTCGGTTTGGTTTGGAGTTTTAAGGCGTGCTCTTTATAATGAGAGTGCGTTAATTAGATTTGCACACCCTGACAATGTGATTATGCCAACCACTGCTAACCAGAACGACACCAACCCACGTGGAACATACGCAACGCACTGCTAATAAATTTTCAGAAATTGACATTTTAAAATTAAAATTAAGAAGGGTGACACTGAATCCAAAACACTTGTATCAAGACAATAAGCTGAGGTGATTTGAAGGAGATAAATCTTCGTGACACGTCTTTTTCGACCTAGCCCTGGTAATGATCCATTACACAAACTTACAATATTCTAAGATGGTGCTGATGCTATACTTTGGAATATTCTATGTCGCCAATTTTTGCAATGTATTTTTAATACAAAGGCATTCTTGTAAATAACAGTACTTTCAACAAAATATTTTAAGAATGCATCGTTATATTATGACCACCATTTTCTTTTTAATCTATCTCAACAAATATTTGAAAAGCATTGCAGGTCGAGTTATTGAAAGAGTCGAATCTCTATCGACAACCAACGACACCACAACAAAAGTCAAAAATTTCGAAAAGCTTGTCTTTAAAATAGGACAAAAGAATAAGCTTCGAACACACTCTGCACGATTGACCGCCCATTATCTCAAAGTCAGATACTTCTATTAGAAAATATCGAGTCAAGTCAAGGTCTAATGTTTTATCTTTCCACCAGCAAAATCCTTTGTAAGTGAGATTTCTTTCTTTCAAAGCCGAAATTAGAAATGGTGACTTGACTTAATCAACTCATTTCAACATTGGAACATAATAACACCTTGCCAAGACATCCATAATAAGGAATAATGAGTCATTACCCTAACACAAGCGATCATCATGAGTTAAAATGCCTTCTTTTATTTATCCGTACTGGTTGGATGCGTCATTTGAATCGATAAAATCAAAATCTGTCAAATCAAGATGGTATTGATATCAAGACACAAAAAAAATTTGAAAACTTTTTCATTATCCGAATTTAACACAAGACTAAAATTTTGATTGCTTTACCATCTCACAGTGCTTGTAATTATTAGAACAATACATAAAATTTGACACAATATGCAGAGATTAACCAACTCCAACCAAGGAAGGATGGGCCAAGCTTTCTAAACTGAGGAAAAAATCCAGTTTTATATTTAAAAGAAATACGTTTTGTTGAATGACTTAATGAAAATTGAACTGTGAAAATTAAGTGCCAAACTAAACAATAAAATCAATTGCACTGGTTTGGATGGTAACAATACAACAATAAAGGCATTAACGGTTTAATTGCCCCATAAGTTAAATTTGCATGTAGTCAGTGGCTGAAATGGTGTGGTTTCTAAGATGGTTAATTGACGTTGGAATGAATGCATTTAAGACAACCATTTAAGGAAATCTCAAGTTTTTATAGTTGTTTTGTTTTGCAACTAGAAGAGATAGCTAAAATTTCAATTTAGGCTAGGGTTAACGGTTATTTTCTAATTTTCCCAGATGGCAATCCTTGTTAGACCCTACGAAGTCATCTTAATAGGTGAAACACATCTCAGAATGCTTTGTTCGGGAGAGTTGACAAGTCGGCGAAATTTCTGCAAAAGATATTACATTGGTAGAGAGATCTCATTTCACTCAACTCCTCCGAATCAAGGCTTTTGCTTATCCACTTCACATTGTTATAATACTGTTGCCAAGACTTGATTTCATTGTTGTCCAATGTAAATTGTCAACGTGCCTCGGTCAAGTCGACGTCTCGTCTCTCCCACCCCGTACCGGCCAAATTTGTTTCCTTTGTCCGCATTCCGTCCGTGGACAGAGGCGGTCATGAAGTTGAAGTTGGATTACCAACTTTATCCTTTCAAGTCCTTTTGTGTACGCGGAAACTTTTATTCCTTGTCATCAAGTTCCTTATTGAGCTTTTTCATTAATTTGATTCCAAGCAATGTAATATACTGTAAAATTATGTAGAAAAAAGAAATTGTTTTAGCCACATCTACATCCGCAGCTGTACCGCTTGCAAAATTGAATTGCATAACTGATTCCTCCCCACCCGCTATATCCATGAAAAGCAATGTAGCTCAAAGGAATTAAAAAAAACATGTATAAGCGAAACAAGGTTGTCTTGTCGGCAAATTCTTAAACATGTTCTCGACCACGACTCTCAGCATCCCTTCATAATATGGAATGACTGTGACTGATTTATTCTCACGAAATTCATAAAAGACAAGAACAATGACATGAATGACAGGGAAACTGAGTCGACTTGAGAGTTTGATGTCGAGGTGAACAAAACAAATCTGATGATAGACGCACGTTGAAGTTGAGGATGAAATGAAAAAAATTGAAACACAACGCGGCGTACAGGGCAATGAAATGGAATGCCCACTAACTAATTTATCTTGTTGGTTGCATTTGCATTGCATGCTTATACATCTACAGCCGAGGTTGATTGTCAAAGTCAAAAAGCCGTTGTGGAAATGCAATGCAAATTCAAATTCTGATGCAAATCCTCTCATCCCGACGCAAAAGGAGAGATCGTTTTAATAAATTGCTCGACCTCGACGCACACAACGCAACTCGACGCAGTTTAAGAATGGGATAGAAATCTAGGACGTGAGTGAGACAATTCGGAAATCCTCTCGATTCCAAAATGTTGAGTAGGGATTGTCAACGTAGGACAAATTGAATTACTTGAAATGACATGAGTGACAATGGCACTGACATGGAGTGATTACGGTCCTCATTTTATTTCATCGAGTATTTCGCAGTTTATCCCTTCCTACGATGTGATCCCGTCTCATAGCTTTGGATTGACGTTGTTAATTCATCTCTCAGATTTTGTTACTTTTCAATTACATTTACAATCAAAAGCACACCACAATGGTACGAAAGGGATACGGCGATTATATTATACTGGGCCATAATATAAATCCCTGTGCAGTTTGCATTTCAATTAAGTACATTTGATTTGATTTGATTATATTATTTTATGCCATGCCATGTCAAGTGTGGGATGTGTTGTTAGGATGGGCTGCTAGCAATTAATATTTTTATGACAGTGACATAAAACCATAATACAATTAACAATTTTTGACAATGTGGCTTTTCTGTAGTATAATAGTTTTAAATATTATGGTTCGTAAACCCACATGCATTTCGTTAACATAATTCATTGAGACAACTTTTCATTCCAAATATTGGCTATCTTGCTGTAACCAAGAATACAGTAATTCAAATTTCTCTATTTAACTAAATCAGCTAAAAGCCATAGAATACATAACATTGCACGGAGTTTAGCTCAAAAGTTCAATTTTCAAAGGCATCTCCATCTTCTCTACTAAATACCGAACCAGACCCGACATTCTTTATGACTCTGACAAGAAGACATGTTTCAAAACTTTTTAAGTCTTGAGTTGAGATGGTTAATGGTGAGGAAAAGGACGCCTTAAGCGATGTGAGTGAGTGAACTGAGCTCGGTTTTTTGTGTAACCCTCCCTGGCCTCGCCAAGAGCCCTTAAGCTACATATTCCTATTCCTCTAGTTTTTTTTCTTTCACTACGCTGCACATCGGATGACCAAGTCTCCATTGCTTTTATTACACAACTCGTGTACAACATTCACTCAGTCAGTGCAGAAGTTGAAGCAACTGAATGCACTTTCTGCTGGAAATAACAACTCCGTATAAGTAAATCGGAAGCCCTTGTCGTGGGGCATCCACTAAAATGCAAGTCAGCCTTGTTCCCCAACAATTCCAAGTGTGATATTAATATTATCCATGCACAGACCGAGACCCTATTGTAAGTAGTTGCTAGATTCTAAAGTAAGGATTTCTTGCAATGAAAACATATCGTATCGTAGAACAGTGAGGCATTGCATTCTGCCATGCACTTCCCTTAGAAAAGTTCAAGTCATCCTTTTTCCTCCACTGCTCTATATAATTAACATCGTCCATTCAAAAGAGGGCCCTGAAATCTGATCAAGTTGATTCCATCCCAAACTGTAAAAGCCTTCCTTCCTTCCAATTCAAAATAAAACGGGTCAGTCGATGGACTTATCCAGTTCCTTCTACTCTGCATGAATTGCTGGTAGTTTGTAGGGGAGAAAGACAAGTAAAGCAGAGCGAATCCTGCTGAATAGTTGATTTAATGCGATGGAACACGAACCTAATGACTGCCACCGACGACGAGACGAAAAGAATGAGCCAGTGTGTGATGGAAGGAAATAAGTGCAGTTCGAATGAAACTGGATTTTAAACTTGACTTGTAAAACAAAGCAGTGCAACGGATGCCATTAATCAATTCTATTACCATTTACTAAGATCAGACAACGGGATTGTACATGTAATTGACAATTGGTGAATTAATGCTGAGCATGTATGTAATGTGCCAAGAAATCGATTCAATAAACAAACGATTGTCTCTAACTCAAATTAATGATTGTGAACAGTTTCTTGAGCCAGTTTCCTGACTCGAGTCAAATCGAGGGATGGTCAGTTTAATGGATATACATGAATGGCCGCAAACTAATGTCCTCTCTCCATTCCTTCGTACTACTGAAGTGCAGAATATGATCTTATCCTGCGGGGACGTAGGAAGTGACCACCATGTATGAGTTATATTAAAATAAGTCTTATACTCTGCTGGAATGTTGGAATCCTTGCTCACTAACTGCAGCCCTTCTCCCTCGACTTCATTGCAAGAAATGTACAAGAAATGGAGGATGTGCATATACATATTATTTGTTCATGTAAAAGAAGAATTGAAAAGTATACACATCTGTTTCTCGTTCCTCAGTGAGTTTTGACTCCCATTTTTCAGTTAATTGTGTGTCTGAGCTAGCTTGAACTGTCAGCCAAGGCAGGAGGTCAAAAAGGTAATGTCAGTCTAGGGCCGGGCAGCCCTTGTCGATTTGATGCCCTGTCTGACCTACACGTTGGTAATCTCCGGGATTCACTAATGTTGATATTGAACCACGGAACACCTACTTGCCTGACATCCTAAACATCTTTCGAGTACTGCAACTTCTTACAACTTACAACGTTTTAAAATTTCGAAGCAGTTACTAAAAAAGTATGATAATCACTCCTAATTCTCCTTATCAAACCAGAATACTTTGTTGACAGATTGAACCGTATTCAAAATAGCATAGTTTGTTTAGATATATACAGGTAGCTTACTAATTGGCAGTTAGCAATATACGTGAATAAATAACATACTTACAGCGGATCCTTTATCCAATTATTTCGCATTCTGTATAATAGACTGTTAAGGATTTAGTAGTGTTCCCTAGCTTCAATCCAGGTAATCATTTTATTTCCATTTCGCCCAACTTCATCCGTACTACATGCGTAAAAATCCTATGGAATGCATTGCTGCTTTTAAATCCCTGTTGCATTATATGCCTGAAACTGTCGCTTTTTCATTTGCAGATAACTTAATATCATTTGAATAAAGTAAGCTCGTGGTTGTAGAGGTCATAAACATACCAGGAACAAACCAACCAACTTAGCACTATTGCAACTCTGCTCAAAACGTGAACTAAAGAAACATGTACTTCGTTCCAATGGTTATCGTTTTCCACGTACAGTAGGTAGTTACTAATGTGTCATTCATAGTCTGAGTAATCGTCATTCCGTTAGAATTGTGCGTAAGACACACGAATCGCAAATTCTACTTTACGCATCTGCACGTGAGACTGAATAACTCGCGACTAATTAATATATTTAATTTGCACTGTTTTACTCCTGGACCATTCCATCAAAGAACTGAAACGTAGTGAGATGAGATCATTGAACTGCACAAAATCTTTTCTAACTAGACTCATTCAACCCACTTGTGTAATCGTGTATAAATCCATTTAGATTGAACCATATTGTGTTAATTCCTTAAAACTGTGCATGTAATGTATCACATTAGCACAAGTATAAGTACGACAAGATATGTATTCACCACGCAGACATGAAACAATGAATTTTGCGTATCCTTCATTACCGCGATACCAGAGAAAAGAGGAGTGAGGAATCGTATTAAGCATATTTCTGATGAAATGAGTGCAGTTTGCCCGTCCTCTCTCCATAAAATAAAATGAAGGAGATAATCCCCTAAAGTACAGACTAGCCAAATAAAATAAAGAGAGATAGAGTTAAAGAAGCAATAATAATAATGAGGCAAGGAACATATTGTATGTGCAAGTTATTGTAACCATTTGCACTTACATCTCTAATGTGACATTATTATGAACATGATGCATATTAAATACCGTTACTAATAGTTGTGCTGTACAACTGTGTTGTTATCATCATGCATGTGTGCATGTCTTGTTTCATAATGTACGTTATGGGAATGACCTGGAGCAGGGATGCAATGCAGTCCTATAGAGATTTAAGGGTGAAAAAGAGAGCATTTCCCTTTAACTCATTGATATATCCAACGAATTCTAATTCTAATAACTAGCTAATTCTTTCCAAAGAAAGTTTCCCATATCTTTGTTTTGCGTTGGTACATAGTACAAATCTATGTGTGTTGTGGGGAAATGGAGGGATTAGAGCGATTATGAGATGAGATTATAAGAGCTGGAATGGAGGATGAAGGAGTCTCATTTCTCAATGGTTTGGTTCGAGTATGTACACCACATTTATTTATTTGCCTCCCATTAGATAAGTATATGAGGACCGACAATTATTGTTTTGCTCCGCTTTGTTATGAAACCATGAGTTTCGTGTCCCTTTACTTTACTTCCACTGGTTTCATTAGGTTTGAATTTTGAAGGCAGAAAAACACAACCTGAAATAACACAAGATAAAATGAACAACTTCCCTCGGCATGGTTTTGTCACAATGTCTCACGATGAGATGCTCATGCTTGTCACCAAACCAAATATTTGTATCCCTTCAGGGACTGTGTTGTGTTTTGTTAGTCATTCACTACTCACCAAGTGTAATTTAAGCACTGGGTCGCCCTTCATTGTAAAAAGAAGCATGGCAGCGTTTGTTTTCATGCCACAGCCGATGTATAAAACCACAACCACGCCAAGAAGTCCAATTCCTAGTCAAACTTGGGCTAAGTTAAGTCTTAATGAATTTAATCTTTCCGGAGAATCTCCAATGAAATGAACATGCTGCATGTGATGCAATGCCGCCGCTGCCAAACAACGCATTCAACTCTTAGATTTGTACTACTGTACATCAAACTTGCCTTGTTTTATGTAACACTACTAAAGCTTTTTCCTACAGCCAAGTTTCTAAACTTGCAATTCATTCGTGATTGATGAAGCACTTAACACAAAAGTATTTCATTAGCTGATTGCCAGCAAAGCAGTGAATGCCTGACTAGTGCTACAAAACGATAAAAAAAGTCAAGCAAATTTTAAGATGTTTTCCATGCAATTTTTCCAAATGACAATTGGAATTTAAAGGAATTTTAAAATGTGGCGGATTCAGTTTGAAACTTATCGACAACACAGAATTGAAGTTTGCAAGTATTACGAAAAAGTTGCGACAATTCTCGTCAACTACATTAATAAGCATTACGAAAAGAAATTTACTGTTCGAAGGGAGTTGTGTTAATAGCTCATTGAATGGGAGGAAGAACTAATAAAATATACTTTCTTTCCCCATTATATTCATGTCCCTTGCTTATTTGAAGAGCAATTTGGGGGATCTTATTGAGTTATAAATAAACAAGGGAAGCAATTCCACCTTTGTAGTGCAGTAACACGTGACATGAGAAAACATTCGAATAGTGACAGAATAGAGTAATTAAATGCAATGCACTACTGCAAGGCAATACAATGTAAATAAATGCCACCGTAATGCAGAATGGTTGGTTATCCAATGAATGTAACGCGATTGTGGTGAGTTGGTTTATTCCTTCAAATTCAAGTTCTACCAATCCCTACAACTCGTGGATTTCAGTTAGTTGGTGGTCCAATTGTAATTACATAAACTTTCTCTCCTTTTCTGTGTTCTGAAGAAACTCGTCCATTTACTATTTTAGTCAGCTGCTGCTCCAAGTCTACTCGTTAACGGCTTGTCTTCATTATGGAAATAATTAAAAGAATTACAGGAAACGTGGAAAGGGAGAGGGTCCTTTGGCATAAGTAAATCAAACTCGACGGCACACAATTGCGATTGTTATTTTAATTTTGCATTTAGCATTGTTCAAAAAAATAATCTCATTCATTCATGCAAAAATGTAATCCTAGCTGTAGAGCGACGGCAGTAAAATAGAAGGAAAAGATTACATTTGTGAGTCAACTAAACTTTTCCCATTCTAACCCATTTGCAAAACGAGCCAAGTATCTTGAGTGGCTTTAGGCATTTCTCCAAAGGAAAATAAAATAAAACACCCCAAGGGCCAATTCCAATACAATCAAACTTTTTCCCATTCATCTCTTTAAACCGCTAATCAACCACAAAATTACAAAGGAAGAGAAGTGGAGATCTGATAATTTGGTATTAATTGGTGCCAGTAATATTTTATTTAATGCGTCACTCCATCTATCTTACCCCTCCCCTTTATGCTGTAAATTACTCCATTTAATTCCATACTTTAGCTCGGGTGGGATCTTCTCCTAGTTTCCTGAATTGCTTCTTCAAATTCCTTGGGCTTAGTTGATTCGGCTCATTAATCTTTTTAATTCCTCAAATTTAGAAAATGGTGTGTACTATTTATTTATGTGGCTATACTAAAGTAAAACAAGAGGGTGAGAATGGCCGTGAAATTAATTCATTTATTGTATGGAGCGTTGGAGGAATTACTTAGTTTTTTATGGTGTACATATACATTTCGCACCAAAAACTCATCACTTTAAAAACAACAATGGTTTTAAAAACAAGGGTTAAGTCTACAGGACAATTTCTGCAATGAACTAAAATCCACCAAGACGAACCATACAATAAAGATGTATAATCACAAAAATTATTCTTTCTTTTAAGAAAGAAACCCTGTTGTAATTCCTAATTTCTACTTTACTACGAAAACTCCGAGCCCAGGAAATAAAAACCTCAAATCTTGACAACTTTGTAGAATGGTTTAATTTGAATATTTAACATAACTTGAAACATCTTTCATCAAACTACAAATATTGGGCAACTATTTTTATGGCAGAAATCTAGACATTAGGTTACGAGCGGAAACTCTAGAATTACTCGTTCCAACATCCTAAACCAGGCTTGGAGTCTAGAATAAGTCAGAGAACAATAATTTTTCTCAATCATGAAAAAAGTGGGGCACGCAAATCCTCCACGAAACTGAGTGATGTGATGCGATAATAAAAATAATGGAAATTCCTAAAGGAATTCCGCCGTTTTCCCATTCCCCACTTTTACTTCCGCCCTCGGAAAATAAAATCTGAGCATTAGCAACTAACTACATGGATCCAACTCCTATTTCTCAACTTCTTACGAGTAATGGAAGTAGGAGGCAAGTCTAGCTCTCTGGAGTAAAATATCCAAGGCATTCAAGATTTAATTACTTTTGCCACATAAGGCGAGAGTAAAAGGGCGAAAATGAGAAAAAGTGGGGTCAATAACGGGAAATGAGCACCAAACTAAGGCTTCACTTTCACCAGCACCCACCCAAAAACTAAACAATCCAGTAACCACCTAAAATGTGGATTAAAGACGTAGCTTTCTCGTCTTCTTTTCTAGGAGGGTTACGTGTGACGAGGAAACCTATATGGTAGATACAGCCAAACCATGCAAAATAGTACCATAAGAAGAAGTTTACTTGTATCCAAAAACAACAAAGGGGAAAACAATTGAGAAGCTAACTAGAGACACATGACACATGACAGTCACGACGACCTTCATTGCACCACGGTGAGCTGTCTTTATTTTTCTAAACTGAAATGACAACGCAGTGTTAGGCTACAAGACAGCCTCAACCTACGTTAAGAATGAAATTATTCGATAAGTAGTTTAGCTCCCCTCTACTAATTTCATTCAATGTTTCGACTTTATTTCTCTCTTCAGACCAAACTAACTTTCAAGTAAAAGCCAAACAAAAACTGAGTGCAATTGAAAGCAACAGAGTCATTTTGTTGTGGAAGTAGTTTATCTTTAAGCTCTACAAAGTTTTCTAGTCCGAACCACGTTAAGCTAGGCAACTGTGTTTAACCAAATTATCGTGGTCAGTTTAGGATATCCTGGTTACATTATAGGTAGAAAAGTGTGGGGTGTGATGCAAACCTGGATGGAAATGAGACAATTGGATTTAGAATTTGGGAACAATCAGCATCAACTAGTTTTCTCTATTCTCCCACAACTTTGACCATTTCCTAAAAACAAGGATTGAGATTGACCAACAAGTCAGTTTGGATTGAAACCCTAGTAAAGTTAAATGTAGAGAAGGAGAGTAAAAGTGAGAAGAAATCCGTTTAGCCAGGTTTAGTTTGCCGTATTTTATTTTATAGTCGGGATTACTACAGTCAAACAGGTGAGGGTGAGTGAAAGTAAGGTGTAGTCGGACCAATGTCCCCTATTTCTATCGTGCCCTCGATATCTGTATATGTCATGACACGAAATCCCCCTTCTCCACGTACAAACACAAGTCCGAGACCAAGGGAAGGGTGGAATTACTGGGAAAAATATAGTCAAGGAAACAAGACAGGAAAGGAGCCAATAAGTGACTGACCAACTGTGCTGTATGGCCAAACCTGCCTCTGCTCTACATCGATATGGACACGTGATGACTCAATTAATTCAAATTCTAAATCGCCTTGCCGTGTCGTGCAGGCGGATTCAATGTAATGAACCATTAAACATAACACCTCAGCTCAATTCTATACACCTAACCCGCCAGTTACTTGACGAGTTTGCTATGTTCTACTCTGTATTTATTTACCTTGTGCCGAGTAAAGTGTAGCAGCCAGGTTAGAGGTGGAAAGTAAAAGTAAAGTAAACCTGGTATTTGTATTTTTAGGTGGATTTGGAATGGTGATAAAATAAAGAACGTACGGAATAACTCCCTCCTACCACCATTACCACTAACAATGCCAACCAGTGAACAAGTCAATCCATTCCGTCAACACAAACACCTGTCTAAAACGGAGCAAACGATACACGAAAAGAAGCTAACCACCAATATACCTAGTTGATAGTTGATAGTTATACATGTAACTACGACATGGGAGCTGAACCATGTTATTTCACTCACGGGATAGGGAACGATTGAGTTTTAGGCTTTCCCTTTTTGAGGTTTCTTTGACTCAACAAAGAATTACTTTCCCAGAGCTCTAATTGCCACTCCTCCACGGCTTCTTGCCTCTTTATTTTTTTTACTTTCACAAAACTTTCCTTTCTTTCTCCTCAAAACCAACATTTGGTTTCCTACGTTGCCACTCCTTTGCACTAACTACGGCACAAATTCTTTTACTCAACTTGTTTCCCTTTTCAGGGAAAACCCTGTCAGCAAAGCCAGCCAGCCAGCGTTGGATGGGTGAAAGTTGTAATCGACGGAATGGAATGGTCTGCCTTTCTCTTTACCTTCCTTGACCAACAACCAAATACTAACAACCAACTAACCCCAACCATCCAACTCAACATTCATTCAACTTTGTTCTAATTGCACAAAAGAGCTCAAATGTTTCAATGAACCAATCACCAATCAATTTTTCAAGGTTCGTTACACAGACATTTAGCAGATGAATGTTCCTTCCTTTCTTCTTTTGTAGCTCGCAGGTTCTTTCCAACTAAACCACCTCCACCTGTCCTGGGTTGGCTATCCAACATGCATTGGTCTTTTGTTTTATTCCGTTTGAACTCCTGCTAATTCAACATATACGCCTTTCTTTTTTCTCTAACAAGTTTTCCACACGCATCATCAAAGTAACGTTATCTTTCTCTTAACGTGCAACACTTTCTATATACAGATATAATTACAAGTATGCTGTTTTATGTGGAAATTTATTGGATCTCTGTTTTGAAGGGGTGCATTTAAAACAGGAAGAAAATGAATGATAATGAATACAATGGTAAAGTGCATTTATTCCTCAGGCTCAGACCTAGTAACAAGATTTAGGGTTAGTGATCCGTGGTGAAAGTCGTGAATAAATATCTTTATCGAGCGACAGGGAAATTAAGTCTTTGTTTTCTGGAGAAGACGGACGGAAGGATGGACGAGGGGATATCGCATTTGTGCAGACAAATAGCAGTCAAACCAGAGCAATGATAAAATGAAACCAAGTCAAGGCAGTAGTACCAACTCCCAGACTGGATGGGTGGGGATCCGTGGAATGAAAATGAGGAGCGGCAGAAGAGATTCGGATCTGGACGAGACAAGTGAACGAATTGCAGGAATTATCAACAAGATTAATTCTCTGATTGTTTTCTCCAAAGCCAAGCAAAACACTGTTTGTTGCTCTTCTCTCAGTCTGACTCAGTGAGCCAAGCACACACAACGCTCAAGACAAGACAACTAAGAAATCTCTTCGTCTTTCCCCTCCTTCTTGGCGAGTTGGATAGTTTTAGTCAGTGAAAATAGCTTTTCATTGATCGGACTATACTTGCTCTGTAATTGCTTGCAGTAACGCCATGAAAGGCTTATCTTATTTCAAAATTCAAATAAGGTCCCAGCCTTGCCAACTTGCTATCAGAAAAATATTCTAGACATACATTCAGAGTGACCAGTCATTCGGATTTTACGATGAGGTGGTGAATGAGATGAGAATTGAGTGTCAACCATAATATTAACTAATAAATGCTTAATATTTTCACTTACATTTACGCCAGACATTAATTTGTCCTTAGTATGACTCCACTCCTGTCATCCTGTCTCCTTGTCTTTCCCAAATCTGCAAAGAAGAAGAAAATCCTTTAAATATCAGAACCATAAACCTCCAACTTAATCAAAACGGGGTAGAGTAAAGACTATGTAATTCAAGTGGGAACTCTTTATTACGACAATTGAGTTAACCCAACTTGAGGATAATATACCACACCACATTGTATTCAAAGTCTCTCATATCTACCTATCTACGATCGCTCGTCATCCAACTTGACGTTTTACGTTTCCATTCTCTTTCAGTTAGTTTAGTTTACTGGAGAGGAAGTTTCTTGCTACTTCAAAAACTTAGCAAACTTTACACGTTCCATAATTGTACTTTAGTCTGCAGTTTACACTCACTCCACTCTGACTCTACCAAAGCATCAAAACATCTCACAAGTAGCAGAGCTACATAGGAGTAAGCAACCACTGATGCAATATATATATATGTAGCATATCTGGGAGGAAGGCCACATCCAAACAAACCCAGAGTCTTTTGTCTGATACCAAATTCCAGGCTCGGATTTATAAGTAAATGCAGATGTAAGGAACTTGCTTGTTTGCGTCCTCTTCCATTGTTTTAACATTTGTTATACAAGCACTGAAGGAGGAAGAGGACAAGGAAACAAGAGACAATATTTTGCACACAATCCCAACAACTCCTCTTGAGTTTTGACATTTTGCCATTAAGCTCCAAGTTGAACCACCAAGTAGGAGTTGTCGTTGTTGCAAAGTAAAGCAACTTAAGTAACTTGGAACAATATGTCACTAGACCTCAAACTAACTTTCTCTTATAAATCATATAATGTGTGTGGCGTGGTTTATTAAAATAGGCTTGGCAGCCAAACTCGGGCTTAACCAAGACCAAGAACTAACCACGGCTTGGAACAATAGCGGATCTGAGGACCTTTCTTCATAAACAAACTACTTTGGTTTGAGAACAACTGCTTGTTACTTGGAGGAATAAGTTGCACATTTTAATAACACTTCAAAATTGAACGCTGTCTTTCTTTCTACTAGTCTGATTTTGTTGAATAACAATAAAATCGTGCTCCATTTTCGTCGAAGAAATAGGAAAATTTCTCATCTACAAGTTTCAACCAAATACATATCTGTATAGAGCACCGACCTCAGTACAATTTAAATACGACGTGCATCATGTCCATGTCAGGAAAACAAACTTTACCAAAATACCATTCTCCAAACTCCATCCAAAGCTTCATTAGCTGAAGAGATAGCTCATATTGAACAAAACTCTGAAATTGTGAAGTGAAGTCAACCTCTCCGCGTACAAAATACAATGACGGAATTACATTACAAAATGAAAACAAATAAAGACCAAACAAACCGAATATATTGTATTTCTATTTTCTTTTCTTATATTTCTCCTTCAATGGAAAGTAGCAGATTGTTAAGAGTCAAAACATCAAGTTGGGAGAAAGTCTCTCTCTCCTCAATCTTGTGTTGTTTTCCGGAATGAAAGGACTCGGTCCAAAAATAAGTTGTGTTATTTCAAGTCGCCAAGTCAAACTCTTGTAGGGCTCAAAGTCAAAAATGAAATATGGACTAGAAAACTTTTGCAACAATAAATATTCCCATTCAACAAAAGAGAAGCGCCCAAGCTCTTTTGTTTTACAACATTTTGTTTATCATTCGGCTTTTCTCTTAGCTAGCTAGCTAGGAAAATACGAGGCAATACAACAAAACACAGCAAAACTAACAAACCACCCGTTTTTTTAAGTTTTTGAAACAAAATTCAAATTTAGACAACTTTTCGCAGTGAGTATATTTATAAGCTGTAGTGTGAGTATGGGATTACTCCTCGTACAAGCCGTTTGAGGATTGTCATTTTTATACTTTAAATTTTGACTGCAGAAAGTAAGTGGACCATTCCACAAAAACTTCTATGTAATAATTTTCTATCTACATGTTCTGTCGAAAGTCAGTAGAAAAGAATATAAATAAACAGCTTGCATGCAATATACTAAACATATGCGGATTTCACAAAATTTTGCAACAAAAATTTACAAGAAGTAGAAAGTAGTTTATGCAGCATTGACTAAATTTCACAAACAACTATTGGTGGATGACATTTAAGCTGAGAATTAAACTCAGTCTTTTTATTTCGTAAAGTAAGCTCTTTTCCCAGTGACCGAAACACAGTACCTTGGTATTGCACCACTGAAGGAAAAGAAAAATAGTGATGGTTTCGAATTCTTTGAAGCAAAGGAAGTTGGTTACAATCTATGGCCAGTTGGTCATTTTAAAGACTGAACCTAACAATACGCGAGATATTGAGTTTGTAAGCAGTTGAAGTCATTCATAGTAATTAATTCTTGTCTCTTTCTCACAAGGTTGGCTGGACCCTTGGAATCTTCATTCTGTTCCTTTAAACGTTGCTTAAGTTCTCCATATTTTGCCTGCCCGAAGGAAAAAGTAAAGACAGGTGAAACGATACAAAGTGTGGAACTCCATTCGTGAACTTACAAAAAATGTCAGAGCCTCGCTAAAGAAACAATTCTCCTTCGTCGGTAGACTGTCTGCTTGGCTTTGATAGTAGTTGGTGGATTGATGAAGTGTCAAATTGCTTACCCTGGCAGTATATCCCTTAGCCTTGCTTTGCTTTACAAAAACTCAAAAGTCCATTCAGATTTGAGATTAGAGAGGAAATCCAATGTCCAAAGTAAATGTTTGGCTATCCCACTCACCTCTCACTCCTTTGAAAATATAAGGATACGCATTCACTCAAGAGCTCAGTGTCCAATGGCTCAATGGAAATAAGGTCGATCCTTCCAAGTGTTTTGAAAGGATTCGAAGGCGCGTGGAAGAGGACACAATAACCATGCAAAAGAGTAGAAAAGGAAAAATGAAAGCAAACGACAGTCCGTCCGTCCGGCTGCAGATGTGGAATTTCTAAAAACACACCGATAATGGACCACGCCGAAATGATGTGAGTTCCAGCGAAACAAGATGGTCATGGTACGAGTGTGAATGGTTTGGAAAAGTAATTTCTGAATATAGATATATAAGATTTATTTGTTTATTTAGAGGGCATCTAAAATGTCTTGAAGGATAACGGGCCGTCATGCGACAAAAGGTACGTATATTGAAAAGTGACCCAAGTCTTTGTGACACAAAACCTGGTTGGTAAGGTAGATTTCAGGCAAACCAGGTTTACAGTCTATGAGAATGAGTAGGTCTTTATATAAATAATATAAATAAGAAACAAGCATCAAAATTGTACTGGATTGAAAACTCATCCAAAAAAACAAATCAGGAAAACACAAGATCAAGATGATACGATATTTAAGGTATGCCATTTGATTTATGTCACGGTAGTCTGGATCTTGCTTCAGTGACTGTTTCACCTGGAACTAAGTTCTCTGGTGCAGAGTAGACAAATGAAATAAAGGGAAGACTGCCTAATGTGGGTCGAAGTGGTATCATGCTCTTTTTAAAAATACCACTAATTCCAACTCCGCTTGTATATTCCTGAGAGATATCCCTGAGAGAATCATGTCGAAATGATAACTACCTTGTACCCTACACCCTCCCTCTGGTCGTACATAAAACATGAATGAAACTTAAGAAAGGTTGATTTGAAGTGCACTTTGAGTGGGACAGAGATTCATTAAAAATTGAGCCACCACACCACATCCTGTCTATGATCTACTCTCTTAGCTCAAATTCTACAAATACTCCAACGTGTCTCAATTTTTCACTGACTCTCTTTCTCTTTGGTTGTAACAAAGTCAAATTGTTCCACCATCATCTTTCCAAGGTTTAAGAGTATCATGAAATTTAAGAGCAAACTATGCATTCACGTCCAAGGAGTCCTACTGACTCAACAGCTTTTCACAGCAGAACAGCAAAATTTAATAAATGGCAAGTTCAAAGCTTTTCGGTTTTAAGAATGTGCATGGATTTACTTAAAGTAATGCTTTCCTAAAGGTTTTCAGAGCTTCATTTGATTTAGTTGTGGAATTTTGAAGTAAATTGAAATGAAAAAGTTGTACCCCTGCCGCTACCTCATTCCTTGAACGATACATAAGCAAGCACAACAAATGTCGAACGCAGTAGAAAATGTGCTTTGTGTATGTGACTTGTTTAGTTTACGCGTCAACTATCCAAGTTTTTAGACCTTCTCTCTTGGGACTGTTTTTGGTATGGTTAGTTTTTGTCGTGGCAGAGCATGGAAGGGAGACAATTAACAATGAAAATGTCTCCACCAGACTTCTGCAGAAAAAGAGAGGTTTGGTTTGGAGAGGTTTGACCACCTCCTGAGCAATTTACCTGAGTTTGTCACTTCCTCACCCTATTTCATTTCACACCTTGCGCCCCTACTTTGACAACTAATGGCAAAATTTATTGGGTGAGATTCAACATAAATTAAATGCTGAGCGAGTGAGTTGGATCTTGACTAGATTTTAGTTTACTGTAGTTTGGGTTTATTCCACCTTTGCATTCCGTTCTTCCATGGAAAATGACATAGTGACCTCGGCGTGAAAATCAATTTATGGCTTAAAATTCAACCAGCCATGAATCCCATCTTCTATTAAAATTGTTGAAATTTAAAGAATATCCAGCCAGGGTTATGATTGGTGTTGTTAAAGTTGTAGCGTTTCAAATGATATCAATTCTTTAACGCAGTAATCGCACCTCGAGTTACTCAATGGTAAGAATTCCGTAAACTGGTGCCAGTTGCAAATTCAATTTTAGCAGTGTATGACTCATGAAATGTGTAGTTTCATACGGCAACAAAGCGATTATAAAATATTCCTTACGGAGCCATAAACCATGCTAGCATTCAACATTTTAGTATAATTGAATAGTAATGTCAACCTACCTTGGGATCGGTTACTTATGACAATTTAGATTTCCGGTGCATTTATGATTTCAAGTGCTATTATTCCAATAGAACTTCTCCACACAATTGTATTGTAAAAAGGTGAATAGCATTCTGGATTTCTTGTGCCGTATGAAAAATGATCAATGACATCCAAGTTATTCCTTGCCTGGATTGAAACCAGATTTGGAACTTAATCATGAGCCCGGACAACTTTTATTTGCGGAACAAGGACGAATAAGAAAAAATTTCTTACATCGTCATTTTCCCCATCATTTCATTTCCATCCCAATCAAAAACGTCTCTCGCAATGATGAACGATGATAAATGATCAATTTTTGAGATTCGATACATCAACTCGAACTCGACTCGCAGACAAAAACAAGAAAGCGTATATAAAACCTTTAGTTTGTTCAACCCACTAAGCCACAAAGCAGCCAGAACCACAACAAAAGCCTAGAGGTTGGAATATGTGACATATTCCATCCCCAGAAAACCCCCACACTACCAAATACCTGTCACCATATATGCATGCTTGATCTATCCAATAGTGACGTGTCTCCAAGCCGTTGTTGAAAAGTTGGTTTGGCATTTGACAAGCAATAATCACAAAACTCAAGAGGAAACAAGCAGCAGGATCAGGAAAAAATGTCTAGTTGAAGAAAACCTGGCATTACACTTTGATTTTTTCTCGAATTATTTATCCGTTTTGGTAATTGTGATTCTGAGATGTTCCAGGTTGTAGGTTTGGTTGACACAGCACATTTTTGTTTGAGATTTTGTCCCATGCTTTACCATTCCTGGCTTTGCTTTGGAATAGACAACTAACGCAAAGAAGAAAGAAAGCTCCCTACTGTGTTGTTTGATGTCGGTGGTGGTGATGTGAACCGAACGAGACTTGAAAACTTAAACTGAAATCCCTGTTTTCAACACGCAAGACAAAATTTCTCAGTCGAATCGGACCAACAACACTATTCTGTGGAGTCAGTCAGCCCCACCAACCTTTTCTAAGTTGAGCCGTGTTTATATAAACACTATGAGTAGTGTCTTACTGTGGTGTTTGTTGTATTGGTTGACTCATTGTCAATTTTATAGAATGGCAAATGTTAAAGATTATTTTATTAAGTTTTTGACATGTTTTTCTATTTCAAATTCGAGCGACCATATTGTGACATTTTTATTAAAAGCATGAAAAAACTTATTCTTGTAAAAGATCATAACATTTTGCTGTTGGGTCGTTTTAACTTAAATCCAATTAAAGACATTTTAACTTTAACTTTACTGGTCCAAAAAACCATGAATTTTTGAATTCCAATGACATGAAATGAAATCATGCCCAAATTAAAATCCACTCTGAATTTTCATGTCAATCAACTGAGTTTGTTGGAATCAGTGCAGAGATCGAGTTAGCCAACTAAACTTTCATGAGCATGAGCTAAACTAAAGTAATGTTGACAACTGAAGTTGACATGTCATTGTTCATGATTGAGATTTACTGGTCATTCTCCTCTAATGTAAAGTCCAATCGCATGCAGTTCAACTCTTATGCTTGCAACGAAAGCAGTTGAATGGAAATGAAACGCATTTTATAACGTAACCAGTGGTGCAAGCTGTACAATAAAAAGCAACCACAGTGCAGTGGTTTTTTATATTTTTATGCGGTGTCACTGTCACTGCATGTCATTGTCATTCTTGCAACATCAGTGGCAGTGTCCAGTCAGCAAAGCACAATTGAGTTGAAGTTAAACAAACATTCCACAAAGTTTAGGAAAAATCAATCGACCATATTTATGAACATTCCATACACTAAACAACAATGTAAGGTTTAATTTTCGTTTTAACTCAAAATTCATAATTGACGTATTCTCTCGTTTTTAGTATCTTCGCAAACAACATCTGCAATTTTAACGTAGAAATCGGACATGAATGCAAATGCAGCGATTGGAGTATACAATCTGCAAAAATTCGAAATTTCTGTACGATTTCTGAACTTCGGTTGTTCAACTGATGCTCGCTGCAGAAAATAAAACCGGTTTGTTCTTTCGTATAGGATACAATATACAAATTGTTATTTGTATAAATCCATTGGTAAATAAAAAAAAACAATACTTTCTAGTATTTACATATACTGAAATTAGGTTGGATTGCAGAGAAAAACAAAAAAAGCAAGATTGAGATACGCCATTGAGATGTGTATGAAATCTAAAAGTACTAATTCACTACTTATTTAAAAAAGTTTGAATTAAATATGACATAACAGACATGGTCAAGCGTCTTGTTGGATATGTCAATTTTTTGTTCGTGCAATCTTTTTGCCTGTTTAAAATGCATCAGGACATGGCTCTCATAAAATAACAAAGGTTGAACCTAAACTGCAATAAAGTAAAGGTTTAAACATTATTTTCCACTGTCTTGGCATCCTAACAGAAAATAATAATCTTCTTAAATTATGATTCACTTGCAAAAGCGGACTTTGGTTTTGTGTTGGGTATTGTTATTTAGTGCACCAACAACAATAATATAAACCTCGATACACGGAATCTAGGCATTATTTTCTCTTTCTTACTTACTTTCTAATGATCGGTATGCCAGGGTTTTTTAAGAACTGTCAAAAAACCCGAATGCCTTGGTTCGTATTTCAGGACAAACATAAGAATCAAATTAGACAAAATGTCAATAACTTTGAGAAGATCTCCAAAAGGAGCAAAATGTCCCAGAAATCCTTCCGATTTATTTGTATCCGCATCCTAAGGATACGTATTTTCAAATCCATGCCCCAGAATAACTCTAAACTTGCGAATTTCTTCACGGAAACAAAGACGCACAAAATATTTTTTGACATACTCCAGAATCCCGTTTGCCTCCGTCGCAGATCCTGTCCTTTGTTTTGTTCAATGCACTTAAAGTGATTTGCATATTTCAGTAGTAAATTCTGGCGATGTCAAATTCTCTACACATGCAATGCAGCCAGTACTGGCTCAGCTTAACTTTATTCCATTGCTGCTGGCAAACCCAGCCAACTTAAAACTCCGAGCTGGTTGTTGTGTTGCGTTGTGCAACTACCAGAAAGTAATTTACGATTCCAATTTATAAACTTATAAATTTCTTATTCTCCTGCAGGATATTTTTCTCGTATTTTCAGCATTTTCTCCAGTTTCGTAATGCATACTTACATTTCCAAGAAGAAAGATTGGTTCAAGTAATTCAGCCCCATTGGAAGTGAAATAACCTAAAATTTCAAGCAAGACGAGACCAACAGTTCACATCCCATCCTTTTATTCTTATTCCCTTCCCTCTTTTCTTTCTATTGCTTAAGCTCATTGGTATTGTTGAGAGATTTGAATGATGCTAAATTCTGTAAAGTTACATAAGTCATGTCAAGCGTGGTGTTGGTTCCTGTTGCGTTGTGTCGTAATAATAAGCACCTTCTTCCTATGCAATGCAATAATGCAAACTTAAAACCTCACCAACAACTAAGCATTATCATGCCACTCCCTTCTCATTCTCTTTTTAAGTTCAGTCTTGCAATCCTTTAAAATTTAAAATATGTGAATTCCTCTTTTGTCCAGTTTAAATATTCTCTTCTTTTTCTTTGCTTCTTCAAAATTTTACTCTTTTCTTTTAACCAAACTTATAAATGTTCGTTTCATAAATTGCTCCAAGTTTGAGCTTGGACATGATCAACTTTTCACTTGAAAAATTACCCCACACACCGTCCATTAATAAAGGGGTATCATCATATAGCACTCTCCTTGGTATTCGTACGTTCATCCTACTAGTGAATGATCATTGTACAACATTTCCATGGAAACTAAATAAACAGTGTCTTTCTTTAACATTTGTTTTGTTTCTCAAATCCTCCTGCATTTCCTCAAGTATCAAAGCCGAACCATGCATCTTTCTTACTCATCAAGTGTTGCGCAGTATAATAATCCAGCTAGACTAAAGAGTCTTAAGTTACATGAAGGCAAGTCAACTAAGAGACTTTCAAGAATAAAACCATCCAAGGTGCAGAAGAACTATGTCTAACCATCGCCTCCTATTCTTTACAAATGTAAATCTAATTAAACCCTTCTAACCCTTTACTTTTGACTTTCTTTAAATATTCCACTCTTCTCCGTCGGTTCGGGTTACTTACTGCTCAGGAGAGAAGACTACACAAGGTCTATTCTGAACTCTAAACCTAACTAAACAAACCATGCAGTGCGGCAACATTAAGGTTCATGTCACAGTCGACATTTTCACTCTCACCTCCCTCCCTCCCTCATCCGCCTTCGTCCGGATGTCACAGCTCAAACAAATTCAAGTTTCAAGATTGAAGTTGCCATTTTTTCTTCTGTCTTGTTCTGCATCTTTAACCTTTGTCTTTCTCTGGCGTGTTAAACTCGGAAATGGTCGGAGGGCAGACTGACTCCAAGGAGATGAGACCATTCTATGCAGCCTTATTTGCGTGGCGTAATTTACCATTATTCATAATTAGCAGGGATCCCTCCGCCTCACCGAAACTTTGTTCCGGATTCTTTACTTTTACTTTTACCTTACTTAATTTCATTTTATTTGACTTTACTGGCTTCGTCTTATTCCTCCATGTCGTAAAATACAATTCTTCTTATCTTTTACAAAATTTAAACCACCCTTTTCTTTGACATGGTAAAGTTATGATGTACCTGAGAGAGGAAGTATAAAAATTCAGAAAATTCCTTTCAAGCTAAGCCTTATAATACAATAAAACTTGTGTAACTTAAGTTTTAAGAAATTAAATTAATAAGAAAATTGAGTAGCGTATTCTCATTAGAGAAGAGAGGGATCTGATTTGCAAGTGGTTACTGTTCAGCCAGATAAGTCAGAGTGAGTGACGACATATGAATTGAATACATTTTTGCCTTGTCCTATTTCTTCAATTGAAATTCAAAAGAAACATGAAATCGTGAAATCTCCGAATTCATTTGGGATATTATCGCTCTAGCCTTCAGTCTGAGTCAGACTATCTGACCAATCATTGGTTGGTGAACTGTTCACAAGATTTGTGCATTCTTACATAATTTATTCATGTTCTCTACTAACTCAAGATGACATTTCACTTTGACAAAACAATATATTCCGATCAATACTTTTATTGCGAATTAGGCAATATACCAATTTGGCAATTGAATAACTCAAAATTGTGAATTTTAGTGTCTGAGATATTGCATTGTTAATGTTAAGCCTAATTAGTATTTACTCGTTAGTAGCAGACTTGCTGTTCTAACTGTAATGAGCTGAAATATGCAAACAGAAGTAAGCAGAATTTACGAAAAGGAAACAGCCCTACGCAAAATAGAAACTGAAATAGCAAGCTGCAGGAGAGGAGATAAAAATAAATCATGACTGGATGAAAAGTATTGATCATTGTTAAATTCTCAGTAACTTCTCATAACAATGGAACATCATTCGAGAGACAAGTCAAGTGTTTATTGATGATATCAAACAATTCACTAAACACTTGACTTGGCCGTCAGGGGTAATTTGGCAATATGATTGGGATTTGCATTAACACAACATTCCATTCCATACCAGAGAAATTGCAGTGTGCAGTGCAAATTCAGTCGAATTCAGGATGAAAAGATAAACGCATGAATTGTGTCTTTGGAATAAAGTAAGATTGCCAGTTTATTGTACTCGGCTACCGATATGCCGTGACTTGTTCTGTTTGTATTTGCAGCGTCTTTTCGCAAAATCCATACATACGTCGAATTGATATCATCAACGATTGCGAATTTCCATAAAACTTCAGCCCCACACCGTATACAAGGAGTACAAAATAATTTGATCAAAATCATCGGTAATTAGAGTGGACGTGCAAAACTCAAAGGTGTACGCAAACCAAAGAACAGCATATCTTGGCCCACATCTATTCACTTTCAAATATTGCATAGTAAGCTCAACTTGCAAACAATCCTGTGCAATTTTTACATAATAATTATTGTACCAATCAACTAACGACCCTGAGCTAACCGATCAACTTTTTATCAGAGTTTTTTCTTTGTAATTTCTCTTTTTGTTCACCACCGAATCCATCCAATTCATTTGGGTAAGTGTACAAGTTGCAGGAAAAGAAAGAAAAATAAAAAAAACACTGGTTCAAAAGAAATGAGCAGAGTTGGGTTTCATTATTAGTTGGAAGAACTAGATGGATGGTGAAAAACAAAGCCGGAATGTCAAAGGAAAAGTATAAAAAGCCAGTAAAATCAATACATTATACATAGCTACTATACCGCGTTGGCTTAAAAGCACCAATTGTTTTATATAATACGCATAATTGGCTTTTTCCAGTTTCTAAAATAAACCCAGCAGGTTCCAGTTTTTGTGCTGTTTTTTCACTAATTTACGGACATACTTTAATTTCACAAGTTTCACGTGTGCTCAAAATTTTGAGTTAATCGGATAGCTGTACAGAATATTAAATGAGTTAAAAATTCAAAATATAATAAAAATATTCAAATAAATAAATAAATAAACAACCCCACTGAAAATATCTCTCTATTCTCAC